>WUQG02438632.1:0-13771 GCA_011317285.2 Androctonus mauritanicus
CGGCCCGTCGATCCCCGTCTCCACAGAGGTGGGCAGCCTGTGAAGGGCTTGTTTCACTCCACCACATTGTACTCTTACCGTGTGGAAAGTGGCGTCATCTGTTGACAAAAAAAATGCGGGGGGCCAAATCCTCTGTTTGCACTTTCTTTACCCATTTTTTAAATTAATAATATAATAAAAATTAAATGCACCACGAAATGAATGAACATTCGTTAAATCATTCGGTAAGAGCAGTAGCCAAAAATATGGAAATAAAAGATGCGATTAGATTTTGCAAATTTAGAATCCAAGAGAAAGAATTTTAAATATATTTTCAATTGTATTTTAAACGATGCAATTTTGTTATTTTTTAATAAAATATCTAGATGATAATTTTTTGTGGCCCGAATAATATCTTGCGAGGAGACCAAAAATTTTAAGTTCCGCCAATGTGTGGTATTCTTATAATTTGTAAAAATGATAATTGCGACGTGAGGAAAGCTTAATAAACAATAGAGTTTTTTCGCTGCATCTTTTTACATTCATTTCGATATAACGAATGACACAATGTCTTAAAATGGAAATAAAGCATTCATATATATAGTTAAAATACAGTTTTTTTAATCTAATTCCTCTTATTGTTTTTCAATAATACGAAATACAGCAACGAATCGAGTAAAAAGAAAGACTACCATTTTAAAGGAGGCATCGCGTCCACTCACAGATAAGGGTGGGTGGACACTTGTGTTATGTCCTTATCTGTGCGTCCACCCTTGGTTCACTCCACCAATCGCTTTCCGGTAAATTTTGTTCCCGCCTTCTTGTCTCGGAGGAAATCCAACGGGTGATTGATTGCTACTACGCGAACGTTCCATTGTTACTTTGATTGACAGAGAGACTAGACCGAACAACCGCTTCGAGTCACGTGGTTCCATACCATTGAAAGTGAAGATAAATTGGCATTCAATCACGTTACCTGAAACTGTTGTTTCGATATAGGAAGAGGTGTCATTCAGTGGGACAGAATTCATTCCATGTCAGCCATGTGTCGATTAATAAGTGAACACTGTTTTCTGCTAGTGACCCGCCAAACTTCTGGCAGCTCCCTTTCCTTCTTTCCTGATACTTGCCTATATTCTTCCCGCTTCGTTTTTTTTTTTTTCTTAAGATTGTCATGGGAACGATATCTTTCGAAAAATCGTGTCGTCATCTAGAGTCATAGTTAAGCTAGACATCTTAATTACTTAAGTTTTTTAAACTTCGATGGCTAATTGAGATGTAAGCCTGATGATCTTATACATATTATTCGATTCTTTTTTTAGCTGAACTGTATTAAACGCATACGGTTAAATGATTTACGTATTGCTGTTATTGAAATCGGTCAATTTGTCGAATTATTTACAGAAAACTGTATGTAATACAATCCGATTATGCGGGGTGCCTCGAATAATCAAAAACTAGGAAGATTTAAATACTGCGCATTAATGCGGCTATGTTCACTGTATTATCAAGTTATAGTAATTTTTATAATTTAAAGGTGAATCGACTTTCGACTCGGTATCGATTTTTTAAATTTAGGTAATAAAAAAACCAGTTTTAATTTGTGCAATAAAATTTTTTTAATGCTATTTACAACATTTTCATTACAAAACTTAGAAAAAGATTAACGCGAAATTAATCGGGACATTATTCTGCGTCGGATCTGATTTGCGTACGCAAACTTTTCGATATATAAGTAAAAAAAAGTTATTATTAAAATACCTGAGTAGATTTGATTAATTAGAATAAAATTATTATTGTCGCTGTCACGTTTTATCACGAAAATTCTAATACATTTTAAGAAGATGCGCCGATCAATAATCTAAAAATTTTCTTTTATTTTTCGCATTAAAAAAAATAAAAATAAATTATGAAATTATATATAGTGAGTGTACAATACCGATTTTCAAATAATAAAATTACGTCAAACTATGAAAAAATATTAAAACACAGTTTTACAAATCGATATTAGTGCAAGAAATCTTGATATACCGTATTCAAAAATGTTTTTTAAAATGAAAAGTATCTGAGATAGACGATTTTTGAGCAAGTAAAAACATTCGTACACCCCGAATTTCTTTTGGCGCTTCGCCATTGGTTTGAAGAATTTTATGTTTGTAATGTTAAATATTATTTTAAATAAAAAAAAATAATAAACTTTTTGTCAAACTGATGGCAACACTGATTGCATTTTTTTTCGCGCTTTTTTCTTCGTTGTTAGTAACATGGTGGCGGGATTCCTTTTTGATGTACAGTACATTTCTGTGGTTTATTAAAAAACAATACTTTACCTGTTATGTTTAACTTCTCGCAGGCACTCGATCAATTTCTAGAGGTAAGTTAAAACGTGTTTCAAATTATTTGACATATAAGAAATATAAATTTTTCAAAATGGCCGTAAAGCAATTTTTAAATTGCGATTTTAAAACGACTGCCTGAAATCTGAAATAATATATTTTGTTCTCGAGATATTTTTCGGATGACTCGGTAGACGACGGATAAATTTTGAAATAATGAGAAGCGAGTAGTTATCGAATAATCTTGTTAGTCTGCGTAAATTCCCTTTTCTTGTTTGGACGTGATCGTATTTCGTATATTATGTTAAAATTCAATAAGAAATAAATTATTATTAAATGAGATAACAAATTTTTACTCGAATGTTTATCATAAAAATTTTTTTAATTATTAAAATATCTGAGCAGAATAGGATTAGGCTTTAAAATATCACGTGACATTACAGTACAGGTGCTATACAAGAATTAAGATTTTAACGGATTTGTTTGATTCTTATCTTTTACTTTCTATGGGAAAATTGTTACATTCCTGGACAGATTAAAATTTTCGTCTAAACAGCGGGACGACCCGAATTCCACGAATCGTGCTTTTCTTCAACAAGTAATTAACGCTTTTCAGTAATCCTTTATTGTATTTTACCGGCCATTCCGTTTTTAGACCAACTTTGTTACTAGTCTCCGTTGTTATCGGTTTAACCCGTATTTTGTTTGCTAGAATAGGACAGACGCAGTCGCACTCGAGACGTGTCAGGAGATAGTTTCTATTCTCTCTCTTAGTTATGTATCTAAATTTTTACATTTTGTACGTTTTGAAATTACACGTATTTTTATATTTGAAATTAATCGGTGGAGCGTTCCAACAGATCCCAAACTATAAAGATTAGTTTTGCTCATCGAAATGATACCAAACCTGCCAGGTTTCGAGTGTAGAATACACGAAGTAAGTTTATTTTTAATTAAACAGTACTCTATAATGATTTATATACACTTTATGATAACGTGCTTTGAATAAATGCGATATATTTAGTATCCAGATATTTATATTCTGCCTGTTTTAATTAAACAAAATTGCCAAAAATTAAGGAAAAAGTGTATAGATTTATTTATGGTTTGCTGATATTACGAATAATTTAAGTTTTGGTGTGCCGATCAAAAAAAATAATTATGCGGAACAGCGTTATTGAATATCGTTGGTGCGAGTATCGTATGTCTGCCCTCGAAAATTCGACCCCCTTTGTAGTGCACCCCCTAATTTGATGGTGATGAGTCCAAAAATATAATTATTATTTATCGAGATACAAGGCCCCAAATCAGTCGAATTTTGGTAATTTTTTTTATGTAATTTTAAAATTTTAACGAATTTTGATGTGATTTTACATTCCGAATCGAATGCAGCCATATTCATTAACCTATGACCGACCTTCATGAAATGACACGATTTTTTCCATTTACATTATTTTTCAGTCCTGAATCTCTGAAATTCCTGTTTTCTCACGTATTCTAACGATATGTCTTATTTCTTTGTAATTATTGTATTAAAATCGAGGCTGTATAAAACATCCTTAATGAAGATATTTCAAAAACTGACGGACATTTGGTCGTTCGATGGAATCACGTGATCTAATCTTAAATGAAAGTCTGCCTTTATTTATTGATATTTATTAATTACAATAAATTATTTATATGCATGTTTATAATAATTATTATCAAACTCCTAAATAGCTAACGAAATTAATAGAAAATTTAATTTATATTAACAAAAAAAATATGAATAAATTGCCGGTAGAAGAGCAAATTACCCAGCATGCTTTTCGGAATTCGTATTTGAAAGAAAATGGCATTTTGTCGAAAGCTTGCTCGTGACATTATATTTTATTATATTTAACGTGTATGGTACCAGAGATATATAATTTAGGATTACTGTGGTGATCTCGACTAAAAATAAATCTGAGAAAGCAGGAATTTCAGAGATTCGGGACTGATAAAAATAGTGTAAATGGAAAAAATTGTGTAATTTCAAAAAGGTAAGTCATAAGTTAATGAAAATGATTGCATTCGATTCGGAATGTAAAATCATATCAAAATTTTGAAATTATCTCCTAAAATTACCAAAATTCGACTGATAGGCCTCAAATAATAATTATATTTTTGGACATGGCACCATCAAATTAAGGAGTGCACTATAAAGGGGGTCGAATTTTCTAGGGCAGACAACTATACCCGTACCGAATCGTTTATTATCGAAGGCGATAACTCGAATAATCCAAAATCGTGTGTTTTTTTAATAAAGTATAAAGGTAATTTAACCATATTATAACGAAATGGAGCTGTTTATTAATAAAATCGTATCGTACCTCTCGTATACCGACATTTAGAGAAAAGGGTACGACAGGAATGAAAATCCCCACGGAAATTCGAGCGGCATTTTATCTTATCCCCTACTTAAGACCCGAGTTCAGTGACGAAGGCCCCGTATGAAGCCCCCTTCTCGAGTTTCGATGCTCCGAATCGCGTTTTTTATTGCAGAATTTTTGCAGAGAATCGAATAATTTAAACATATTTTATCATTCCGAGTCGAATGCAATCGGTTTTTAAATAAATTGCGACTTTACCAAATTTTTTCCCTTTTCCTAAGCTTGGCAGAATTTGGATTCGTTAAGTTTTCCTATTATTGTAAGAGTAATACTGAAGAAATTTTACTTTCAGCTTATATATAAATAAATACTGAATATCTGATTTCACAAGATGTTCAGAGATATCATCTGATGATGTATCAGGACTCAATCTTGAGACAAAAAGTCTTCTTATTTGTTTTTTAATTGTTGCCTTTATACAACAATCGTTATTAGTACCAATTACTTCAGGTTTAATAGGGTATAAAGGTAATTTAACCATCGGCTGTGGTTCCGAATACTCCCCGTTCCAAAAACTTATTTTTGACTTCCTAACAATAAAATAACTAGAGAAATAACTTCTTTGAGTTGTCCCTGTGCGGCAAAATCGGTCATTTCCGCAAAAATTCGATTATATTTTAATAAATTGTCAATCTGTTTTCGTACTTATACGTAGACATTTCATTTTCCCTCCTCTACTCTGCGCATGGGCATTTCCCTTCGCCTCGCTATCGTCTGCGTTTCGCTTCGCATGTTCCGCGCCACTGCCAGAGATCGCATGCTGTCGCGTCGCATCCCGTATCAATACAATTTCCGCCAGGAATAATTGCGTTTGGAGGAATGTATTGTGTTATTTTAATATTTTAAAATTATATTCAGTTATTAATACCACAAATTTTCAATGTATCGAAGTAAATAATATTGTGGGGATCGAAAATTTGGATGTAATTAAGAAATAAGTAATTACATCGTAATTAGGTCACACGGAGGGAGAAACGAAATATAAACAAAAGAAGGGAGTTCTGTCAAACAACTCCGAAGAATTACGACAATAGTATGGATGGTATTTCGATCGGATGGCGAACTTCGTCCACAATAATAATAAATCGCTGTTTTTATATCAGGTGTCCGCCAGATAGTCGCGAATCGGACACCTGCCTCTGCGAAGGTTCGAGAAATAAACATCTTTATTCTTAGCCCGGGAATAAGGGTCAAAGGGGCACGGAAATTTAAGAGCTGTTGCGTTCTCGTCAGGGGTCCTAAGTTTTCGTATTATTATATATATAAAATATCCTATTAATTCATCCATTTTCTGCATTTAATAAATAATAGTTCGCGTTTTGATGATTACGAAAATCATCTTTGTCAGTCGAGAATCGATTAGGAACAATATAATGGGACACACATTCTTTCTTAAACTTCGAACGTGTACAGGGTTCGAAATCGTCGAAGACATTAATTATCCATGTAGATTTTTGTTAATAAGATACTTTAATCAAATAACAATAATTCACGAATAAAAGCAGTTTTCTTTCAGACAAATACGCGTTTGTTTCTTATTGCATAGACTCGTTTGTTTAAATTAGTATATTGTTTAGTTAGACCTTTTTTCTTTATCCGGATTGCGTAGCCCAAAGTTATTCGATGTTCTTGAAATGGAAAATCTATAGGCTACCATAATCGAGTAGACAAAAAAATAAGGAATTTTCACAAATTAAATAAAGTACTTAATTTTTGCCATTAATTGCGCTAAGCTGATTGGATTCTTACAATTCCTGATGTCTAAGATGCGAATCAAAGAAATAAATAAACATTGTGTCGTGTGGATTTGAGTTTTGTAGGGGGGAACTGCTTCGACTCGGATAATGTTTTCGACAATTTGGAACCTATACACATTCACTCGAAGTTTAAACAAAAGATTCTAGATATCGAGATTCGCTAGAGAATTAGGTTTGCGAATTAATTTTTGTCCTCTTTTTGTGTGTAAAAAACAAACAGAGGTAGAAAATATATGAATGCCCGACTTAGATAAGTCATCTTTCACCCGAATTGTGAGAAGTTTAACTGTTTTTCGATTATTTGTTAACAATGAAGTTTGCGATGTACAGTTGTATTCTTTACAATAATAACTTTATCGCTGTTTCAGGAATTATCATAGATTGACGCTACAATAACACTGCGCGTATATAAAAAGATTTGAAGTTATTTGTTTACTGCGCTATTTTTAATATTGGAGTAGAAAACTATTTTTTATCGGTTACTAAGAGTTGTAGCGCTTTTTTTTTAAATTAAGTAGCTTTTTCGGCCAAAAATGTTCTAGGTATGGACCAGATGTGGTAAATCCAGATTTCAAATATGATTTGAACGAAATTCAGAACATATGCTATCGAATGGTGTCTATCGAAAATGATCAAATGGAATCATTATAACGGCGATAATTAATAATTCGATTCCGATGGTCGTAATTAAATGGAATGGTTACGCGATTGCTTCCTTGATCTCTATTAGTCTATGTTAATAATTTCAATGATTGTCTTCTGGTTGGTTTACAAAAACCTAAAAGTATTTCGGAAAAGGAATGGTTACGAGTTTAAAAATTTCTGAATAATATATTAAAAGATTGATTAATTTGAGATGCGATATAGTGATTTTACGTGTAGACGTTTTCGTATCTGCGGTAAAATCTCGAAAATGCGACTAATCTCCCTTCAGTAAATAATCGGAATTCGGTTTTAATTATACGATTTTTGTCATTTCCTCGCACATATCCATAAATTGTATTTTTATTACCGTATATGCTTATCGAGCAATATATTCTCTCTCTATAATTTGAATCCTTTTATAAAATCTCGGTTTAGTCCGTTGAGAGAATTTTTGGTGAAAGTGCTATTAGGACTAAGTGATTAGCGTTTTGTTTATCGGTACGTCAGCAGCCCTCGGGCTAAGGATATTCGAGATTTAAAACACGATATCGCCACATGTTTTACGATGCTCCAGTTGTCGAATATTAAGTTTTAACGAAACTAACCGCTCGAACAAAGCGGAGTGTGGGACGTATTAATTTAATTGTTTAATTATTTAAAATACAATCAAAAACGTTGAAAAATATTTTCAATGCTGATTGAAATATAACGCAAAATACATAAATTACAAGAATCAATTAAATAACATGCAATAATCAATCAGATCGATCAGAATATAAATATTACAAAAATAAAATTATTCCCTAAAATTAGTTAGGCATTTGATATTCCGTAAAAATTCTCTGTCAGTTAAGTCTATCAGATCATAGATATAAGTACTATATTGCAGGGAGAACAGCCGATATGGGAAAGAACGTTTAACAATGTCGTGAGCTGAAATATTATAGTTTCTAAGAGAAAATATTCTTACGGCTGCAGCTGATAAAGGCGGAAAAATCGATATTATAATAATTATTATTAGTTTTTGTTATACCGATCATACGTATATTGATTTAAAACGTGGTTTTTTTTTAATGGTGTGATAAGTAAAAAATAAACAGAAATTTAAAGTTATCTAACAAGAACATTAATCTTCTAAAAAGTTTTTCGATTATATTATATTATCCAAATAAATTTCTTAAGACGTCCGTTTCAGATTCTATTGGTTTTCAACGAAAGTAGAAGTGCCGTTGGCGATATTTAGTTTCTGAGATGCGCGTTAGAGAAATCTAAACGATTACCGACAGGTAATTTTAGGTGTGAATCGTCGTGTTATAAACCATCTCGGATCAGACAATTGAAGTAGTTTTTAGGAATGAATTTTTAATACAAATCATTGCCGGTTCGCACTTAATAGTCAGTTTCATTTTAGGTTTTCCAATTCTGACGTGGAACTATTACTGTTAACGTTGTTTATTATGTAAGGCCGATTCACGCTGTACAGCACCGACTAGGACCGACTGACATTATTCTTTTGAGGTGTATTGCGCAACCGCGGGAACGTAATATTATTATTATTACAGTTAATTTTTATTTCAACCGATTCGTTTAAGCAACCAGATTATTTAATTATTCAATTACTTCAGATTGATATTAAATAAGTGTTTTCATCGACTTATAATTTATCTTTTCAGCTATACAGCAGTAGCGGTTGGGGTCGGAAATGACAAGTGGCACGATAATATAAATAATTATATCGCTCATAATTTAAACGATTGCTATATTTGTTTTCTCTCTAAATGATATGGGGGCGGTTGGCCCGGTTGGGGATAAATTAGAACTATAAAAAAATGTCGAACACAATGATATTTTAGTTATTAATATATAATTTCTGAGACGAGATAAATTTTAGTTAAAATTAGGTTTCATTAGATGTATACTAAAGTCATACTTCATAATATTATAGGCTATACGCATTATTCGATGACGATAAGTAATTCATCACGAACGTAAGATGAGAATAGAAAATTCGTGTATATGATTTTTTTTGGTTATTTTCTGAAATAACCGTTATCGAATAATGTATAAATCAGTTAATCTTTATTAAAATCTTCAATTTTCCGTAAAAATATTTGTATAGAATACACAATAAGCTAGGATATACATAAAAAAAAAAAAAAGAATAAGAGGAGATTGCAGTATATAAAATGTTCAGCATTTAAATCTATTATAATCTATTATATATACTGCGAGTACGGCACGTAATAGAATTTTGTGTAGTTTTCAAATTAAGTACAGACGAAAAAACACTGTTCGAAAAATTAATAATTAAAAGATAAGGTTTATAAAAGCTTCTTTTGGCACAATGATGACAACTATTTCTCTCGACCAGATGGCGTGTGTGTATGGCAAATATTAATTTCTGGCATTAAAAACTGAAAAATGTAGGACTCGACCAGCGGCGCGTTATGGCTTGGTGGGGCCCCGGGCAAATCTGAATTTGGGGGCCCCATGTATAATGTTGAAATTTTTTCGGGGAAAATTCCACGCTTCTGGTATACTCTTACCCATGCAAACAGCTAAATAATTAAAAATGTAGATATAATTTTACTAAAAATAAAACAAAATAGCGTGTATGACATTTATAAAGAACTTTTATACAGTATATAGATTAAGTACAATCCACTGGCCGGATAAAGCTATTTGCAGGGTCTGTAGCATATGTTAAGAAGAGAGCCGTATATTAAAAAAACAATAAAATAACACAAATATATTTAAACACGTATATTTTTAATTTGCATAGTAATTATCATTATCAAAAGTAATAACAGTCAACATTTATGTTTAAATATTAATTTTTCTATATTTAGCGTGAGCAAGTTTGTTGTGATCAAAAAATTATGTACATATTTAAACATAGTTACATATTTTTAACATAATAGCAAAAGTAGCATATGTTACGAGGCCCGTAACGTATGCTATTTTTGCTGCTATGTTAATCCGGGTCAGACAATCCATAAGGAAAAAGTCATAAATAAATTCAATTGGTATTTAAGTACTTTTATTGCATTAATAATAAAGTAGATTTACTAAATGAGAATTAGAATAATAGATATTTAATATAATAAAACAAACTTTTTATAAGTTGAAAATAAAAACAATTCTTAATGGAACATAACAAATTACCTAATGAAAGTTGTAATTAGAATGAAAATTTTTTTATTATATGTTCACTTTGGGTGCTTTTCGAGTTGCAAAATTATCAATCAGTTCATCGTAATTAACCCCAATAGTAATGTAATTTTCAATGCATAATATTGACAAATTACATAATTTTTCTTGACCTCCTAAACTGCAATACCCCTAGGCGATCGCCCTAAGTTCGTTTAATTATAGAACCCGCGCTGCATAACCCATCCGTTTTTTTAGCTTAGCGGTAGATCCGCATAATTGTCGTTCTTTTCGGAGGGAGAAATATGCGAAACTAAGAAAATCCAATTCTTAGTTTACAGTTCTTTCCCGCACGTGCCATCGTATTACATTTTATACCTCTGGTCGTTTGTTTTTACTGAACACAAAATAACTAAAGATGGAGATCCGAATAAAAACCGAAAAAATGTTCAATATCGATGGACGTATTGCTCACACAAACAGAAGATCGAAATTTAAGAAAAAAAATATTTAAAGAGTATCTATTTGCTTAGAATCTGGGGCGGCTCGCTTACTCGGGACCCTACTTCTGCGAATATCTATTAATCTGTCCCCGAATCAAAAAGTGTTGGAAATAGTATGACGTAATTTTTATGGGTGGTCTTAAAATACAGATTACGTCTATATTTTTTCAATTGAAAACGAGTCATTTATAGCTTAATGTGAAAAAAAGGATATTCTTCAATACGAACACTGACTTGCGACAAAGCCGAGCGACGTTCGAGCCAACGTGGATACCAATCTCTTTTCGTCCGAGCTTAGGTTCGGCCTAATCGTATCGAAGGCAATGGTGCCGATTTTTCAAAAATTTCGGGCTTTTTAGCGTTGCAGATATTTGTCCCGAAGCATTCGTAAATATAAAAGTAATTTAACAGTTCTAAATGATTTAAATAACAATGTTATTCTGTCGTAAACCTGTTTGTTTATAGATTCGCTCTCACGTTTATGGATCGCTAATTAGCATTTCCGGGAACGGGCATACAAACAATGCAAAACCGTTCTATTTTAGCGACGGACACTTAACGCTTTCGGTGGTTTGTTAATTTTGTAAATACCTTGCGGTCCCTGCAGTGTTTTGAAAAGGGTGATTTATAAAATATCGATACGAATGCCGCTTTGTACATTAAAAGAGCCGAAAAGTAATAAAATCTTACGACTTCGACAACGTTTTTTATATTTAACCCATTAGAGTAACGGATCAATTTAACAAATGCTATAATTTTATGAATAAATAAAGCTTATTTTTGTTTCCTTTCTATATAATGTGTTCTTTAAAATTATTTAGTTAAATCGTGAAAGTTTGAAAATCGTCGATCGGGAGAGATTTTCACTATCCTATTAACAGAGAAAGGTTTGCAAAATTTATTCTGCGATTTATAATTTACGGAATTCGAATTAATATTATATATCTGTAAAGTGCACATATTAAAATAATTTTCGTTTCGTATCTGATAACAGTCTAGGTATATCGTTCCCTATCGTTTAATATTATTAGGCTTACGGAACGCAAATAGAAAATAATTTTAAGGTTTATTTAAAATTGCAATTACTTCAGTGGAAACTCTTGTCTAATTTAAAGTTTAATATAAAAGGAATATATTTAAAAGCGTGAAAATTTTTCCCTTTGTAACACTGAGAAAAGGTCTAGAAAACTGCAGGTGCAGTGTTAAAAGGAATTCGGGAACGAATCCTTATCGGACAGTCTAGAAATTTTAACACAACACAATTGTTTTTGAAGGTCGTTACCGGATTTAAATATTAAGAGGATTTAAATGACTAACGAAGAAAGGCGGTCGAGATTTGACACGAGTTAACGAATTCTGAGAATTTCTAACGACGGGCAATCGAATTTTTGCAATTTAGAAAGAAAAATAAAATGGACGTTTTGAGAAAATTTCGAGTCGGATTAATGCCATTTCAACGAAATTATTATATCTTTGCCTGGTTGGTATGTATAGTATTGTAACGTAGTTTATTTGGTTTTTAATCGATATAATTCGCTCTGCCGATTGAAAGTGTCTCTTTGTACTGAAATGTCGACATCGTTTTTGGAGAAGTAATTTCTGTTCAAGCTTTGAAATATTTTTGAAAACGTATTTTCCATCGATTTGACAGATTTATTCGATAATTGTTATCTATGTTAATTGCATTAGAATACACGTGTAGTAAAAATATCCACCATTTTATTTTCATTTATTGGGAGGCATATAAGTAATTTTCGTAATAGAATTATTCGGTCGTCTTTTATCCATCTATACTAATTCGCTTCATTTCTCACGAATTCAAATACTGTCCACGCGAACTAGATTTGAATAATACAAGCGAAGCCTGGTTTTAATATACATCGGGAAGTAAACTTCTTTTTCCGATAAGAGTACGGAGTTATTTCTCGAGTTATACGCAAACGTTCAATAGTCGGCATCAAGTGCTCTTCCTAATGCTCGAACACATTCTTCATTTTCGCTTACAATTATTACAGAATTTAAAAGTTAGCCACAGATATTCGATTCTGTTCTTATATACAGAACGCCGACATAAAACTGGACAGAAAAATACACTATCCAAATTTGGGCTCTCTTTCCACTTTTCGATACTAAGGTTCAAAAAAATAAATAAATAAAATAAAAGAGAATTCTTGTAATTGCATTGGCTAGGCCGAGAATAAGAATGCGCCGAGACGTCCTGTACGAAATGGAAGGAAAAATTTGCTTCAAACAGCGATTAATTAATTAATGGCATATTATTCTTGGAAAAGTTCGTTTTAATATAGTACGTGCAAATTAATTAATTTGAAATTGGATGGACAATTCAACGATCTTTGTAATTTTACCAGTCGTGACGTCACCGCGTGACGTTCGTTTGTTCACGTGATCTCATTTCGTTAATTCTATTGGTGCATTGCCGAAATTGCTTAAGCCAACGAAATCCGAAAGCAGCAAATACCCAGTAGCCCCTGGCCCAGTAGCGTTGGAGGCACGCGTTAGGTAAAGTAGGTGCTCCGTAGTCTCGTCGGGTCGAATATATTCGTGTTTAAGAAACTGTATTTTATCGATGTACTAAAATCGAGAATATCGTATTAAATTCCAAAACTAAATTATATTAATTTATATAGCTGGATTATTTCAAGTTTTGTGAGGCGAATCGTGTTTCCAAAGGAAGCGTCAGCTCGACTGTGCGTGGGAGCGATACTCCGATAAATGGAATAGATTTGTTTGCAGAAATTTCGGGTAAGTTGATATTCGTTTTGTAGATTTAAATCGATTTGATAGGGGCGAAGTGAAAAATCGAAAGGTTTAGAAGTAGAGTTTTACATTAGCGCCATATTAATAAAACTGTAAAATATAGAGAGCCCTGTCTGGGGTTAACAAAAATAGTGGATTAGGTTAAACGTGTCATTCCCGAGTTATGATATTTATAAAGTACAATATATGTGTGTGTGTGTGTGTGTGTGTGT
>WUQG02438643.1:0-36720 GCA_011317285.2 Androctonus mauritanicus
CATAGGTCAAGAAATCGCCCTGTCAGATTTTGAGACGTGCCCTGCTTCACCGACACCACAAAAGCCTCGCAGCCATCTTGGTCGATGTGGCACATACGCAATCTTACCACCATCTGGCGGCAGAAATTCGAACTAAGATCAATCAATCGAGATGTTTGAACAATTTACCATTCTTTTTTTAAATAAATAAAAAAAAATCTCTTTTAAAACAACGATTTAAAAACTCGTTTAAATGTTTTTATCGTGAGTTTTAGTTTCGGCGAAGATCCTTCAGAAATTTTTTAAAACGGAAAAATCTTTCTGCGTGCAGAAAATTTTTTTATTTTTTATTTTTTTTTTTTTAGATTTTATGTGTTTACAACGTGATATAAAAGAAAGGAAAAAGTTATTTTGACTTTTCGGACCATTAAATCAGTAGCCCTTTAGAAAAATACTTTGGATCGTGTTTCGTAAGGCTCATCCGAATTGTACTCACAATCAATAATGTAGTTTTGTTAATAATCAAAACACGAAAAGCTGTTTTGTTGTAGTTGTAGTCAAGAAGTCTTCTTCGATTTTTGCATTCTCATTGTCAGTTGAACAATGCCCTCAGCTGACTGGAGAGGCATTTTTTACACGAAAATCAATATTACTATAATCGATAAGAGACCTGAACGGACAAAACTTCTAAATAAAGATTTTGTGATTGATGCTGATATCAGCTACAATATCCTTATATCCATAACTTACTACTCGATTTTTTTAAAATTTTATTTATAAAATTCACTTTAACAGACATATAACGATAGAAAAAAATCATTATTGAGAATTTACAAGAGTTGTTCAGGTTTTCAACTGTCGCATCAAAATATTTTTTTTTTTTTTTTGTTTTTTTTACAGACTATACATAGAATAATTTTTAAACAAACAGTTTAAATACTTTTCAAAATTTATAAGGATGCCGTTCAAAACAATGAGCATTTGTAAATTATAAAAACACTTAAACTGCAATTTGTAGGTCTTTTTTAGTTAATAACGAAAGGAATTGCGCATAAGAACATAGTTTATAGAATTTCTAAAATATAATCTTGAAAATCATTGAAAGATAAATCGGTAGTAAGGTTAACTTTCTTTAAAATTTTTAGCATAGGCCTTCTTCAAGGTATGGCGATCCAGATGTGGCATCGCGTGCTTCACACACATTTGTTGATTAAGACCATACAACTCATAAAATTTTATTACGTGACCGAAAGGAAAAAAAAAAGCATTTGTGGGTTTTTACAAGTCTTTAATGTGTAAGTAGACCCGATATCGCTATAGAGTAAATTCCTACAACGGAAGAAATCGTTATTAAATTATGAACTACCGAATTATCATAATTTTAAAATTATTTAAGAACTTTTTTCAGTTTAAATCCATTTATCAGACGTTTCGGTTTGTTTTTTTTTGTTTTCTGTTTTTTTAAAACAATAGCCTAAGTGCGGCAGGCAGCCTAAGATTATACAGAAGGCAATAAGAAAACATTAGCCTTAGTCTTTAGACAGATGGGAGCTGGTGAAGGAGCAATTCGTAGAAAGATAAAAATGTTTTTACGATTTCTCTTTAATGCCATTGAACCAAATCAGCCTCTAGCTACTTGTTTTACGCAGATAGGCATATCTTTATTTTTTCTCTCTATTTTATTCTTACTACTATAACCGACTTCTTTTCTTATGTATTTTTTTTTTTTCCTAATTTTTTTATTTTATTTTTTCTATCTCCAGGAGGACTTTTACAGAATCGGAAAAAAGTCCAGGAATGCATCAGGGAGCGACGTGAGCGTGGCTAATCCGGATTAGGATCATGCGGATTATGCGGAAAATCAAGGCGCACGTGACTAGGCAGGCTGGGAATGAAGAACGTGCACGAATTTAGGTTGGTGTTGACGTCGGTTGCGTGCGAATTCAACAATGGGGGACTGGGTTCGCGTATCTGTTTAGTTTCCCACAAAATAAAATTGCCAAGTTAAAATTCCTTACCGAAAATTGCTATCTTTATGTTGCACGCGCCTACGAAGATTTTAGAATTTTTGTAGGTCTCATTCTTTGGGATTGATACTCATTTGCTTGCTTTTCACTCCTACATAACGTACTTAAACCTAAATTATCTTTCGTATGCGATTTAAGTTATTTAATAAACAGCTCAGACGCTTTTTTGTACGGAACAAAGCGTCTACCGATAATTTAATATTTACAAATTCAAACCTGGAAATTAAAATCCTGGAAAAATAAGAATAATAATAATAATAAAAAAATTATCTGGTTCTGGTACGGTCGAGTTTCGATGCACGACTGATCACATAAATACGTAATGAAATTATAAACCAATACTACGTGTTATCAATTAGTCAGACTGATACGTACGCCACTGGTCGGAGATAAAACTAACTAAAAAAGGCGCAGATGCAATATTCATGATAGGTTCGAGTAAAAGTTTTTATCCGATTTGTGTAACCATGTATGAGACAATTGGTCCGTTTTCGTGCCGCAGGAGATCCTGATTATTCAAGTCACGCTGACCGTGTACAATTACTAGTTAGTTGGTAATTAAAGACTTATAGAGCGTGTTAGTCACGTGGTACTTCCGTATGTTAGGCCTACTGTGATTTGATTAGTCTAACTGCGTCACGTGATCGGAATGTTTAAAAGGGAGGGCATTTCGCCAACAGAGCGGTAATCTGTTCCAAAAATAGCTTATTAGCTTTTTTTTCCCCTTTCTAAAAAGTTGAAGTTTACATAATTGATATTAAATTTTCGGTTTGCGTTCGACTGAAGCAGGTTTTTTTTTTTTTGGTTTAAATAAAAAAAAAAGAGCGAAATTCTTTCAGAGGAATCCGAATTTGACTACCTTCACTGCATAACTTATAAGGTTTCTGCTTTTTTTTAAAGAGATTAACAAACGAATTTCTGTAGGCCTGCCTCGTCTGAATGGTAAACTCCATTTCGAAAAACATATACACACATTCCAATAAAACTTATGGGAGATATAATTATCATAAGACTATTATTTAAAGCGAGCACTGCAGAGTAGTGTGTGCTTTTTTCTTGAGGACATATCTAAATTCGGTTATCTTTTAATTCCCGGCCTCTGTCTAATTGAAGATATTAGGCGTAAAATGATAAGATATTTTATACTAATAAGGTCGGTAAATTGTTTGATGTCTTGCTAAACACAACTGTAATTACGGCCTATATAACCTAGCACGAAGTAATGGTTGGTCGACTGTACGAAACATCATTTTAAGTTGGACTTTTTATGTATGTGAGAACTTCATGTCCCGCTAACGAGATTTTGTGCACGCGATAAGCTATTTCGTGTATTTTTTCTATGGACCGGAGTCTTACGTAGGTAGGCATTACCTACGCTGAAGCTTTTATTTGTATGATCTATAGTCTTACCTCGGCTGTAATTACCGACCGTAATTTTATATTTATATAAGGCCTATAGAGTCTTATAATCAGCTATATATTGAGGTAGATACTTTAGCGAATATATTATCCTATTATTTGTTTGAGATCCTGTTTCGGTCTAAACTTTGACGCCATCTTGAAATCATCTCTGATTAATAAAAAAAATAATCTCTTCCTTAAGCGGCTTTAACTAGAGAAAACAAGTTCTAAAATGGTCTCAAGATTTTGGTTATTTTGTCATCTTTATCGGTAATATCTTGTAAGTTAAAATACTTTAAAGATTTTCCCAAAAGAAAAACAATTCATCCGCGATGTCCATTATCAAAACGTTGAACACGAAATATCTGTCATGGATTCCTCTCATGAATAAAGCATAAGAATCGGGATTGTTTTTTTTCTTTATCATCATCATCCAGCTGGATTTGTATTCATACTGCTGATACTTCAATCGATGAAAATTGCAAAGGAAAAACTATAAACATCATTTGTTTTCATAATAACTAAAAAATTAGCATTAAATAATTTTAAACGATTTCCGTCTATCGGAAAGGATGCTTATGAAAGATAACCTATAGGCTATTTGCAAAATACGGTAGGCATAATTAGGAAATCGTCCAATGATCTTTCACATTAATTTGCTGTTTAACATGGCAATGGTGCCAGATATCAGTGGATCATCTACTTGACAAGCGTGTCATCTGTAAGAATGGGGTGGAGATTAGGTTATTAATTATGGCATAACCATTGAATGCTATCTATCAATGAAGTATGAAAGGAAAGAAGAATATTAATCATTTCGGTTTCATCCGAAAAAATAATATGAGCAATGTAATTTTATGATTATTAAACATATCCAGTTTTATACTGAGTTTAACTGACTCTAGTAATGTTTAGCAAGAATTTAAAAGACAAAGAGTCTTTTCAATGCTCAAATTCCTGTCTCTGCAAGAGTTTAACAATGACACTTTTCAGCTCCCCATAATGATACTTCACATGAAAATTTCCTAATCCATTTTCAAGTGATCCTCTCCCAAATTGACTATTATTATTTAAATTAGCCACAGCCTTTAGGCCTCCAACAAATTATGTGTCTTCTGTAAGACAAACAGACTGAGTGAAGGTCTATTCATTCAAACCGTACTCATTAATTTTAAATCAACCAAACCTATTTCAATTTATAAATAATTTATTAATTCTGTGCCTTATTTTAATTCCATTAACTTCTTAGGCAACTTGTTACCGATGCCACATACAGAGAAGAATAGAGTAAGCTATTATAGATGTCCTGGTTTTAGTTTTCTAATCACGATTTCTGTTATATGATCCAACAGAAATTATCTAAATGAAAGATTAAATATTAAACTATACTTAATACTTCTTAATTCATCAAAACGACGCCATATGGCGACACTGTTGGATCCTAACTGATTATAACAAAACGGCCAGACTTACAGACGTGACTTGAATACGTTCTAATCTAATAATCGATCTTTTTTTTTAAATATGTATAAATATATATGTATGTATAGAATGTTTATATACAAAGTCATAAAATTGGGGAACAGTCTGTTAATTTTGATCAAGTTTCAAGATGGTTACGAATAATAGCATATCTCGTAGCTCTAGAGAGAACAACATAGAAAAACAAAACGATTTTGATTTTTCTTTATCATCATTTTTTTGTTTTGCAATTTTAAAAGTTTGCACAATGCAGATAGAAGTTTAAAAATATCATTTATGCGAAATCTGCAGATCGTAACTGCATGTTTAATGGAGGGCAGATGTTTCTGTCGTTTCGTATGTTTCCGTGATTATAGACACCAGGGGGAGCACGGATATTGTAGCTGGTGAATTTCTTCGAAATGTCGCTTTGTAGCACGCTAGTCACGCAATCTGGCCCAAGTTATAATTCACTAACGCCATCTACTGAGAGGAAATATGGTTTATAAGCGTTGCGGTATTTCTAAGAAATTATACGACTCCTTTATCATTAAATGCTACAATTTGCCGCACCGTGTTTAATTTTTTTTTTTAATTCGAAAATTATAAATCGTTAAAATATTCTGCAAATGTGAAACTAGAAATTTTTTTGATATTGAGAAAATTTTCATTAGGATAGTACCTAAACCCAATAACATATTTATTTGTTAATATATTTTTCGATGTTATTTGAACAAGTTTCTGTTGTATCGATTTTGCACTAAGTAATTTTCTTAGTAATCAAAGCTTGATTTTCTATTATTGATACACCCGCTCATCTGTATTAAGATGATACATCAATTGAACGTGTTAGTATAGGATTTTAGCAACTGTTGAAATTTAAACTGCAGATTTATAACTCACTAATATCATTTATCGAGATGATATATTTTATGAGACACTCTTCTCGTTTTCCTTTAATAACTCCGCTATCTTTGTTAAAAAATTGGTTAATAATCCATACTAAAGTTCGAAATTGAGATTTTTAAAAAATTTTTTAAGTTGTTTCAATAAACGGGTATAAAATGAGTGGTTTCAACCTTAAGAGATACGATTTTAAGTGCCGCTGCTGGATTGACCAAAAAATAATTTCATGAGGATGACTACATAACTAGATACTAACGTTTTAAATAAAAAAATATTTTTCTTTATTTTTCATATAGTGACGCAGCAGTATAATTTATAAAATTATTTTCCTCTTTCAAAATTCGCTTAAAACAGAAAAAAAAATAATGGTAATTATTTTCTTTGTATTCTTTACAAATAAATAAAAAAAAAAAAAAAGAATTCTTTTCCTTCGTGTTAGTCATGATATTTGCTAACGCAATGAATCGCTTGAAATGGCTCTTAATAATAACAAGAAAACGATAAATATTATTTTTAATTATATCATCACATAAAAGCAAGCGTAAAAGCTTTTTTTTAAATCTGGATTTTCAAATTAGGGTCGATTAGAATGATTTCTACTTATTCTAATATAAAAAATTAAAATGTAATTTTGTGTTATATGAAAATTATTATTATTTTTCATAAGTTATTTATAAAATTTTTAAAATATTGAAAAATTTGAAAATGTATCAACCCTAAGTAAGAAATTTTGGTTGTTTGAATCTGGTTTGAATGTGTCGCCATCTGTTATATAAAAATTGGAGTTTGTTTATAAATTTTGTAGTGTATGTAAAATTAATAAAATGTATTGCAATTTAATACATTTATTGTTTATATTAATTATTTTTGAGATTTTATTCACTTAATAATTCTGTTAATTAATTATTTAAAAAATAAAATTAGCAGAAAGAAACCAATTACTATACTTCGGTTTAATGTGTCGCCATCTGTTAATCGAAATTAAAAGCGTTCGAATTAAATTAGAAAAGAGAATTATAACGGGAATTATTAAGACGATTTATAACAGTAGTTTGGAAAAAAAAAATTAATAATTTTTCATTACATTAATTATCAGAACAGTTTTACTTAAGATAAAGCACGCGATAAGCTACAAAATGTCGCTAATAACTTCTAATTGGGAGCTTATCTAAATATAATCATGTAAACCACTTAGATTTTTAAACGGTCTAGATAACAAGTGATTGATTAATGTTTGTTTTTAATATGTGTTCTGTTTTTTTTTTTTTTTACTTCCTGCACTTGTTCCCTTTAAATAAATAAAAAACTCAATTTTTAAAAATACAGTATATCTTGCATTAATTTAATTCGTCAATTCGATAATAGATGGAGGGTTTCAAATTAATGGAATTTTTTAAACTTGATTTTTAGTAAAATTTTTCTAAAAAAAACAAAAAAAAAAAAAAAAACAAACACTTTATAAAATTAAAATCAAACAAATTTATAAAATATTGTAATATGTGATACTCAAGGTGATACTGTATACAATTAATCAAAAATCTAATAAGGAAAGTAACTTTCCAATATTAATGTTTTAACGTAATTAATAAAAAAAATAAAAATAAAAACTAAATTTAAATTTATGCAGTTTTGATATAAATTTATACATTCATTAAAAAATAATTAATTATTTAGTCGTTAGCCAATGAAATTAGTGCTTTGATAACTGTATATTAAACAAAATTATTTTTATTACGTTTTAATCACGTGACTCTGACGTCAAACACGAAAAGCTTTAATTTAGGGAATTATGACGTTAAAATTTCGGTATTTATTAAATATTGTTATTTTAAATAATATTTTTTTCTGAATTTTATAACTTGAAATTTGCAAATGCAGTCATTTTAATAATGGAAAATAATTACATGTAAATTACGATCTGTTGACATCATCACTCTGTTTATTTTAATTAGAAATGTTATTTTCGCATTATAAACTGCGAATTTGTATTTTAATTCGTAATTTATGAATTTTATAAAGATTTACTGCAATTATACTTTCTTTTCTACGCACTAGATGGAACCAGCGATAATCAATTTATTTACGATTGCTAGTTCCATCTGGTGCACGAAAAAATAAAAATAAAATTTATCTTTCCTCGTAAATCTTTCTTAAGCGAATATTTATTCGTATAAAAAGAAAAAAAAACGTTTTATATAAGAAAATAATTAGAATTGTTTCTTTAATTAAAAAATTCATCTCTGTTTAAAACGATATGAAATATTTATAAAAAAAAAATAATAATAATGTAACTATCATTGTGATTGGAGAATTCAAAAATTAATTTTTTTATTAACCGATAATAATCGATGCTATTTAATGGAAATTTATGTAAATAATAAAAGCAAGTTGTATAAAAGTAACGAAATTTCTTAATAATAATTCAAGTGTTAAATTAATAATTCATAAATTTACAAAAATGATTTTATTAATTTTTGCAATTAAATTAATTTCAAATTAAACACGAATTCTTAATTTAATTGAAAAGTTGGCAGACACTCATTTTAATTATTTTAGATAATATATAATTAACTTAAGAATTTTCATATTTTTAATATTCTAGTTAGTTAAAGACTTAATTTAAATTAAACATTCGTTTAATTTCCTGTTTAAATCAAGTACCAAACTTATTAAATCTTAAAATCTGATAAGCTACCTTCTTAATGCGAAGACGGCGACATCTCTTCATTAATATATTTTTAATATTACTTTTTAGCCAATTTATAGCCAAAAATAACTAAAAGTATATAAAATTTTATACTCAAAATTCTCTATTGGCTATTTTCAATATTATATATTGAACCAAATTTTCTAAAGCCATTTCTGTGATATACGGATTGAACTTTAATGAGGTTTTCAGTATTGTGTTGAGAGTTTTTTATATCTTTTATCAGAGCTCTTAACATAACTTTAATAGAGTGACGTTAAGACAACTATCAGAGCTTCAGTAAAGTAGCATTAGATCCCGAAACCGTTATCCTATTGAGGGATTTAAAGCTTTACCGAAACCTCTGTGGGATGTTTCAGTACGGCTTTGTTAAGGCTATTTTAAAACCTATAAAAAAAGAGGAAAACATCATCGATTTTTAAACAAAACTTTTTAGTTGCGTTTAAGGCTTTCAGTATAATTTTAAAAATTAAACCAAAGTCCATAGCGGACAGATAAATTCAACTAAACGAAAGCTATCAAACGTCGTTAAAAATTTAAATCGAAACCAGTACTCGGGTTTAATTTAGAAATCCACAAATACAGAGAGAAGAAGAAGATGGAGTGGCATTTTAAAATGTAAGAATTTAAAATATTCCAAAAAGTTTTATTGGATTTACGCAGCGAAGATACAAAACGAATAAATCGATTGTTGATGTTTAAACTCGACTAGTACTACTACTTCAAATTCCAGAAACATTGACTGATTTATTGCTACGCCGCGCCGTGCAAAAGAGGGGGAGGCGGCGCGGCGCGCGTGTGAAAGAGCGTGAAATTTTACGCCAGGGGTGTAACAAGCGAGGTTGGCCGATGTAGGACGGATAATCAGTAAGTCTCGCAGACAGATTACAAATGAGAGGGAGCGTAGATCGACTTTTTGACGCCCCCGCCTTTCCATTCCCTCTCCTTC
The DNA here is from genome assembly GCA_011317285.2 of Androctonus mauritanicus. Taxonomy (NCBI): domain Eukaryota; kingdom Metazoa; phylum Arthropoda; class Arachnida; order Scorpiones; family Buthidae; genus Androctonus; species Androctonus mauritanicus. The sequence continues at coordinate 9,431 of WUQG02438643.1, forward strand.
CTTAGCCAATTCACTACGACATCGGTAATGTAATTTCCTAATTGCCAGTCGTGTGCAGGGGGCAACGAGTCAGCGCAACCCCAGTCGCTTGGCATTATCGTAAACTCAGTTAGCGGCCGTATCGATCGTTGAATCCTACACCGCAGGCTCAGACGTACTTCATTAAGGCTAAGTGGCTATCTCGGCAGAATTCAATGAAGCCAATGAATGCGTGGGGAGAGGTGGTCGCTGCACGTTCTTTGGATGAGAGGGGATAATATTGGTCATTCTCTAGCTCCCCGCATCGCAGCTTTGACATATGACCCAGGTTTGTTAAACGACGTATTTGCGTCAAATGACCGTTTTATAAATTAATTTTATCTTTATGGCCTCTGCGATCGTGGGGGAATGCTTTTTCCCTTAACGCCCTTAATTTTCGACAGAAGAATGGAAGTTTATATATACATAAAATCGATTAAGCTTAAATATCGTTATGCTAATTGGTAATAATTTACTGAAATTTCCCTTCGGCATGCTGGAAATTAATTCTTTATCTGAGATCCCTTTAAGGGTTTCCTTTCCTATAAAACAATCCTTACAACTCTGATTAAAACTGAAATTAATGGAAAACTTTGTGGTAACTGGATTTAACGGATTTAGCTTCCCCAAAACATGCTAATTCGTGACGTAATAATTTCTGCTGTTAAAAGAAGAAATGTCACTACCATTGGATGATTTGGTGCGCAGAAATGGTAAGTGTGCCAACTTACCAGATTCTCCTTACTGGAATGATGCATGATGTGTCATTTTGAGTCCGCGCACTCAGTAAAATTTAATAATAAAATTTCTGACCGTTCATCCTCTTCTATAGCAGTCGAGACCGACTATCTAACACGACCATCCAATATAAAATAGTAATAATAATAAAATTCCCAAGATTTATTACACATTTAATGAACATGCTAGCATACAGAAATCTCATGTCCAAAATTATAATCACGAAATAAATACAGAATCACTCATTCCTATTTTTCTAGAATAGTTCTGGTTGGGTTTTTTTTTTCAAATTTTTATGAATTGGCGATGAGTATTGTTTTTGTATAATTTTTCTAAGAATCTTCAACTAGAATAATCACGAACACACCTGATCGCACTATAATCAGTTTTCTACTATGCACACGCGAGAACCATTCATCTTTCGTCGGATGACCTGACCATGTTAGACTGAGTGTGTATTAAGGGTCTTTGACTCCAAGATCCAGAAAAAAATTTACCCGACAGGTCCGAAATTTGATGGTGGCCAGTTTCTGTGCCAAGTATCTGCGAATTTAAATAATGTACTCCTGACGTACCAACCCTAGCAAGATGAAAGTTATCGATTTGTCTTTCTTGGTTGTAAGATCTTTGACGTTTCAAAGTTGCCGCATCTAACTCTTGTGCCTCTTTATTTACTTCTAATTCGTCTTTTGTGTCTGTCTGGATGACGGATGACGACCCTTCCCTGAAATTCATAAAGGGTCGAGGATTTCTAAGTGTCCAATCTATTTGATCTTTGCCATCCGATCGTTGCGAAGACTCACCTAAGTGATGCCTAGGTAGTTCAATGGCAGAAGTGCTACTTCCTCGAGATTTAATGAAATTTGTTACATCAAGCTGCCTCTGATGATACTCGTTGCATATCTCTTCAGTACTGCCTCTCGAAGAACCATCGTAGTCTACTGATCTATAAGAATCATTTCTTTCTATAGAATTCCTGGTATTTTCGTCGTCTTGGTATTTTTTATCATCTGTTTCATTTTGATTCGAATCTCCATTATTACGAAGTTGGTCGCTGGAAGAAGGAGAATCGTGTTCTAATTTATTTCGATCCAGAGATCTCTTATCCGTTTTCTCGTTGCTGCTTTTAGATTCCTGTTGAGATTTTTTGCTTCTTTTCCATTTCATTCTTCTATTTTGGAACCAGATCTTAACCTATAATAAAGCATTTTATAGAAAAAATAATATGAGTTTAATGCTCGGTTGTCGACATCTAAAAGTCATAAACATAGCAGCCAATCGCGGATTCTAACAATACAGTCAATAGTCTCAGATACAAGTTTAAATGTAAAAAACTACACTAAAAATTCTTACCTGCGTTTCAGTTAACATCAGATTTGTAGCCACTTCGAATCTTTTGGGTCTAGATAAATATCTGTTTAACCTAAACTGGTTCTCCAATTCCAGAAGTTGCTGACTTGTGAAAGCCGTCCTTGGTCGTCGACTTTTACCCATGGCGAAGGGTCTTTGATGGGCTATAACATATAAAAATGATTATCGACTGTTCAAGTTCATTTTGCATGGTAATTCGAGTTAATTTTTCCATAATTGATAATAATAGCAATAAAATAAAAATTATCTAAGTTATAAAATCATTATCCGATACATAGACAAAATCGATTCAACTCAATTTCAAAAAAGAAATCATCCAAAAAACAGCAAATTTAATGTTTATATTATTGAAATATACTGTTTCCAGTTTTTCATTGATGAAGTTAGTTGTTAAATGTGTAATTTCGGAAACAGCTTCACTATCTAGTCTATTCTCAAAAATTCTACCAATCAGCTCTTGGTTCATAATGCGTCGATACAAAAATTTCCATATTTTAAAAATTCTACCAATTATACTCGAGTTTATTTGTGACGTATCGATGCTTCTTACAAATTCAAATTTTTGAGATATTTGAAAATGAAAAAAGTTTGGTAATTTAAAATTACGTAGAGTTGTTTTTCATTTTATATAAAACTTATTTACGATCCTGTACAAGCGAGATGATTAAATCAAACTAACAGTTTTTCACCCTAAAAACAAGATAACAAAACATTCCTAAGAGAGATAGAAAGAGAGAAAGGAAAAAAAAAATAAAAGTAGCATTTTTTGTTATCCACAATCCTGCGGGCATTTTGCCTTTTAAAGTGCGAACAACAGATATCAAGAAATAGAAAAAGGGGGAGAGAAAAAAAGAAAGGAAGGCTTGTATCTAGAACTGAACCTCACGGGAAATAGTTAGGTCTAAATCGAATTCGGACAGCTCTTTGCCAATTCGGTGTTAAAAAGTGGACAAGGACTGCACATGCGTAGTATATATTTCCCTCCCCTCGATAGCTAACGCGATAAAAACGTTGTGGAAATACATCCCTATAGATGCGGAGCTGCCCGCAGGGAGGACATATCGTGATTTCCCTAGGGGCCTTTCTGACGTTATTCAAACACAACCCCCGGCACACGGCTCCCCTTTGGGGGATGCAGTTCCGAGCCCCCTGCGGCCTACCCATCGTCACCTTCCAATTTTCCGATTTCACTTCAGACCATCGGGGCGATTACCTACAGCCAACTGTGCCTAACAGTAGTTGGTTGGAAGTCCTGACGGGTTTATCGGCTTTTCAAGACGGTAGTAAAACTGCTTCGTCTACCGTTTCTTTTACAACCTCTTTTCTTTCCTTGCTTGGGCTACTGCAAGGGACGCCAATAATGGCAACTTCTTTTTTAGCAACACACTGCGGCTGCCGAAGCGAACACTTTCCTTCACAAAAGAATATTTCAATCGTCTAGTGAGCGGCTTTACCGCGCTCTACCGACAATAAAAAGGGTGATGACGAGAGTATTAAATATACTCTCTTTTCCGAGTGTAGGAAGCCTTTTCGTGTGTGGACCGCGCAAAAAAAAAAAGAATATCAACTTTATGCCCGACTCGGACAATAATAATATAACGCCTTATCTAATTGATTGAAGACACCCGATAAAACAACGGGTTATATTTTATATTACTGTTATCCAAATTCAGTTTAAATCTTTCCTATTGCTTCGTGTTTTCGCATCAAAATGCGGTTTTTTGGCATTAATTCGCTCATCCCAGTCTTTCGGATAGATCTTTGTGCCATACGGTAAGCAATACTAGATATTCCATCTATATGGTGCCTCTGGGACCTGAACCATATTGCCGATGCAGGCGTAATTTGGGCTCATTGCTCTTGCCCCATAGCAACATCAGATATTTATCATCTCTTGGAATAGAAATGACTTAAACTCTAATAGAAAATCAACTCTAGAAATCCGAGCATCCGAAATATTTAGGATTTCAGATCTAAATCTGATAATGTAATTTCATTGATTTAAAACCAGAAAATTTGTATGGATCCTATAATATTAAGAAAATTACATTTTATATTTTTAAGATACCGTTTATAAATTATTCATGATGTAATGTAACAATTTGTTAGAAATCGAATAAGGCGGAACATTTTTAATGCAATTTACAATTTTAGAATGTTAATTTCGAAGAAGTTTAATTTTATTGGACAATTTCAAATCCTCAATTAACGGTTAAGTTTTCGAAATGCAAAAAAAATCGATTTTTAACCAATAAAAATCAAAATTAAATAAAAATTCGTTAATAAGTTGGCTTTATGATTTTTAACCAATAAAAATCATAAAGCCAACTTATTAACGAATTTTTATTTAATTTTGATAAATTTTAACCAGTAGGCCTATATCTAAGAAATATTTATAATGAAAGCAGAAAAAAATATAAATTTTTAAGTTATATAACTAGATATTTGTATTTGTTTTCTGTATTGAATACATTGCATGTTTAATCTTTTTTCCTTGTTTATATCACTAATAAAGCAGTTATTTATAATCTAAGTATATGATGACTAAAAGAATAGAGTAAGCGAATCTAATATCTTCGAAAAAAAACCATGGAAAAAGAACGCATGAGATCAAACTTCAATAAAAGCAGAAATAATAAAGCCAAAGGCGAAATATTAATTTATCCGTTTTCCTTCTCATTAAAACTGGTTCAATTTCTTTCCACCAGGTGTCGCGGTTCATGAAAAAGGCCGTAAAATTAAATTAAAGTAATCTGCGCCCGTTAAAATTAGCATGTTTAAACACAGCCAGGCGCCTGTCAATAATGGCGTCGTTAGACTGTAATTGGTTAATCGCAAAGAATATATAGTTCGTTTTTTTTCACAAATTCTAGACGTTAGTAGAATTCTTTGAAGTTCATTAGCGTTTGCAGTCGTTTAATTAAAACAGCATTTCCTTCATGGTTGCCAAACGATGCGGGGCCATTAACGGAAGTGAGTGGTACCCCCTGTGGATGCTGATACTGTTGTCGTTAAATCATGTTCACTGCGGCAATTATCTCGGACTGTAAAAACCAGCACGTAATTATTTTAACGATGAGCTTATAGCCAAAGTGTAACCTATGACCCCGCATGCTTTAAAATTCTTTTATTTAAACAACGGATCGTGTTTTTATTATTAATTAATAGAGAAATTTCTAGTTCCTGTGGCCTCTCTTCGTATTAAAATCCTAGTCTTTAAATTTTTAAGCGGATAATTTTGTGATATAAAAAATAAAAAGATTGTTGAATACAAACCAATTTTAAAATAGGCCGATTTTGATTTTTAAGATTTTAATCGAATGAATGTTAATTAACTTGCTAACGCTCTTTGGAGAATTTTTTTGAATGCGATCACAAGACCATTAGAACCCATCTGGCTTGTTAACTAGTGGCTTTGTGGAAAAATCGCAATCAAATGATTACTAGGAGCCTACTAATTGATCCTTTCTTACAATAATAGAGCTGAACGTCATAAATGTGTTCACACGAACAATAATGGGTTTTGATTGGAACTATGAGGGTACATTATCATTAATAAAAATCTCCGAGATAGATCTACAGTTTATCATTTTATATATTAAAGAATAAAGTAAAAGGAAGGGCGCAAAATGAAACAAAGAGCGTTAAAATTTATCGTTAATTTCTGATATTTATTAGTTAATCGAATCTTTGAAGGATTATAATTTTCAAAAGCGTTTTTAATTAGTAGACTATCGCCGTTCGGAATTATTTAGCGTTAAAGCAAAATGCTAATTCTCGATTGAAACGGAAAATAAAACGAATTCTGTACAAAATAAGATATTTAAGATTGCGAATAAAGGAAATTACTAACAAATTGTAAGATCTATAAAGCTGTGACAACGTTTTGCATCTATTGAGTCATACTTTCTAAAATTCAACTCGCAATAAAACATTCCTTTTTTTTTTCCTTCCTTCGAAAAACACTCAATGTCCCTTAGGGTATAGTATAATACATACACAATTAGGACGAGCTTTTGTCATGTAAAAGTCCCATCTAATGCTCCAAGGGCAGAAAATCGGATACAGCCCATTACAACGAACCAATAAAAGACGTAGGGTGGGTGTAGACCAGTGGAGGGCTGAAGTTCCGAGTGCGAAACAAATCCGCACAATGTGTTAAACAGTTCGGGCTAATCAGAGAAATGTTTACTCTAGCCAGGGTGAGCAGGTGGCTTCTAGTTGTGGTAACAATAGGCTAATGTGATTTAGCCTGGCGACGAACTGCTAAGAGGGGTATGCAAAGGGGGACAGGCTAGGATCGGATTTAGGGACTGGTAGGGGGTCACCAGAAGGGGAAACTTCAGTCTTTTGTACAATTCTTCCCTTAGTAGAGTTTTTTCGTTTCGTACAGTTCTTCTGTCCTAGCTCCCCGTTTCGAAAGATAATCTAATCAACGGCTCGGCGCAGTCGAAAAACTTTATGAACTGTTCGGTTCGACTTATTTCTTTCCTTAAGGATTGAGTTACTCTTCAATTGAAAAGTTCGCCTTTCTTAAGAGATAAAGTGATGACCTACTCTGCCTACAGTGTGATTGTTTAAAGTTAGCGCTGTGTAAGAGTTGATATTTACATTATCAAATTTATTACCGAGCGTTAAATAATAATTTTCGCCTTCGGTCTTTAGAATTTTGACGAAAAATAAAAATTATCACACAATATTATTATTGTCCTCAAAAATTATCATCTTCTTTTTCTTAATTTCCCAAACTTATTCAGCTAATAAAATAATTTATCTTTTAATTAATGCATTTAATAACCGGGTTCGACGTTAGAAAAAGCACATAATAAAAACATATAAAGGAAAAGAGACCAATCGCGTAAGATCTTGCAAATTAGATTGGGATACAGTTAGTCTCAATTATCAAGAAAAATTTAGTGAATTTTATCTAACGTTTCGAAGAAATTTTCGATGTAGATACAATATAAAATGTGATAAATTTTCTGGACATCTGCATTGAAAACGTAACAAAATTAAACAGTATTAGTTACACTTCTATCCGCATTCCAGGGCTCGACAATGACGTCATAGTCTTCCTCCCCTCCAGCATCCCATCAGTCAAGCTGACAACTCAGCGGCTGGGGAGCCAACCTATTAGCACCCCCTAATCAGTTCGGTGTTTAACTAATGACATCTATGTCACTGCAATCAGCAACGTCTGCACTTCGGGAAAAAAAAGAATGAATGAAAAGAGGTCTTAAAAGATGAGGACGAATGTCAATCCAGAATTAATCGCTTTAACAAATATTCGGATTCTTACATTTATAGGGAGAGAAAATGCTTTGAAGGAAGTCGCAATTTGCTAGGTTTTCCGACATGGTCGAGGACTTAAGTTTGGCATGATTGGTGATAGGGATAGAGAAAGAGATGAGTCACGTAGGCAAAGGAAAAATGCAGGAATAATGAGAGACTGCATAGAGAAACGTTAAAATTATCACAAAGAAAACTCGACAAGAACTCGGTATAGAAAATAATAGCAAGATAAATAATTCTGCATGTGATTAATCACAATTTTTAATTCAGAAAATTTACTGGAAACAAGAGAAAACTGCCGAATGATGAAATTAAATTAACGCAAAGGAAAACTTCGTGAGAATAATGTTACAGAAATAAATTTAAAAAGAATAAATAGAAATGGTAACATGAGAGAATTTATCAGAGGAATATGGACTAAATGGAAGTAGGATAAATTTAGAGTAAGAGTAAAGTACAACAATAACGTAAACCAGGCGAGATACGCGCAAATACAGGAGAGAACAAAATGAAAATAAATAAATAAAAAAATAATTGCGGTATGAACAAAAGAAAGAATTGGTATGTAGCTGGCAGCGATTTCGGTTACGTCATCGAAACGAATGCGTAATCACGAGCGCAATCAGAGAATGTTCACTAATTAAGGAATGGAAAGAATACGAGATGATGTGACAGATGAAGCGGATGATTTGCAGAAAGCAGATGTCGTATCTAAACACCTAATTAGATGACGTTTTTGATGACCGAGTTAACAACTTTTCTGCCATGACATTATCAACTTACCGTTCGCCTCCCGTGTTTACTTCCCCGATTAAGCTTAACTAACCTTAACGTAGTGAAAGTAAATAGTAGGGTGACGGCGCAGATGGGACAATGGGAAAAGATCTAATGAGATCGGCAAAAAATGAATTAGACGTGATGCCGTGATTAATCTGAGTATTATCATTTGAATTGTACCACTTTCAATTACTCACAATTTATCTTGCCGTCGTAGGAATATTGATAATTACTCTACGACAAATTTCTCTTTCGCTTCGCTTCTGTGTATTCTATGCTTATAAATATGCCTAAACATGCCTATAATTTTAATCATTTTGTAGCATTTAAACTAGTTTAGAAATTACAGACTTATATACTGCATTTCTGGCTTTTAAACAGAATTAAATTCAAAAATTTGCGCGTTGTAAGTACAAAGATAGAAGTGCGCTTCTGTGATAGTAAAAATTACCTTACTAGAAATTTTTTGTTGCTCTGTTAGTAGTTATACGAATTCTAGTCGGTTATTAAAATGTCTATTCGGATATTTAACAGTCTAAAGAACTTATAAAGAAAGAAAACATATTAAAAAAAAAAGGAATATATTCTGTTCAACTGTTTAAATTTGGCAGAAAGGAATCTATTCTATATAGAAAAGTTGGCATTGTTGATGCACATTTAAAAATAAACCAAGAATTTAAATTTAAAATGTTAGAAGTATTTTTATGCATTATCAGAAAAATAAATTGTGCTTTAATATTCTGAATATAAAATGTAGAAAATATTCAACGATGCCGGTTGTTTTTATATAAGTTTTATATAACACGAAATTTTTGTATACCGTCAAAGCATTTTTTTTATTTTTATTTTATCTGAATCTGTATGGATATAGATATTGTTGCTTTTAACGGCATTAAGATATTTTCAAAATGTATTTTTAATTAGGAAAAGATTAGAAAAATGAAATATTTTTAGCGTGAAGTACTTTATCAGTTTTATCATTCACGATATTTGATAAGTAGAGGAAGAAACTATTAAGAAATCGTCCCGAAAAATTGATAAAAAACATCGATTATCTTCATCGATCCACATCATTATATGAGTTAATCGCGAAATTTAGATATAACTGTCATCGAAATGGGACAAGATGGCAGAAACAAACAATTATAAGACCGATAGACTAGTAACATTACCTACAATAGATATGGAGAGAGAATAACATAAAAGTGATCGCTTTATCAGAGTCTCTTCTTCGATTGACGTTCTGGATTGATTTGTGGTGTTGGTAATCTCGCTGCTGAACTTCAGATAGAGAGTGCGAACAAGATAAGCTCGGCCTTAAAATTTATCTTATTTTCTCCAATTTCTACAAAAACCATTTTAAAATTTTCGCCACCCTTACGCTATTAAAACAAATATGCAGTTAAGCATGCGAACAGAGTAAATATATGTTAACAAAATGCGATTTTTCTTTCTTTAACGTTTGAACTTATCTGTTTAGATTGACTTCCATTACTTTAATTGTAGCCGAGTTTGTTGCTTTTTTTCTTTTTTTTTTTTGTTTCGAAAGTAGAAGAGTGTCGAGGCCTCATCAGGAGTGCAATTACACCAATCAGGTTGTGTGTAAAGGGTGAAGAGATATTCATTACAGCAACGAATGCCGCAGTATTTAACATAGTTTTGATGTATGCCAGACACCGCAGGGGAAGACGCAACTGTAATTTCCTAGAATAACACAAGCTTATCGTTCATTCGCGTCGAGATACATCAAGGCCCGCCCACCTAGTTAGATGCAGCATTCTCAGTCAGCCCAGAGGACGGCAGGGCAGATCGGAGCTACAATGGGAGCATCCCATAATTACAAGCTCTCCTAACTGCCTGGGATTTAAAAACATCGTCCAATCGATAAATTCGCCTTCCTCTCGTTTGTTCAGTGTTTTCTCCAGACTGACTTCCATTACTTTAATTGTGCCAGGGATTTTTTTTTCACTTTGTCTTTTGTTTTATCGTATTGTTTTTACTTGGCATTTACGTCTTCTGATTGTGATGGAGAAGTTTAACTTGACAATCACTAATTGCGGCAATTTACTATGAAACCAATTAAAGAACGACACTGGTTTACGTTTGATGTGATTTCGATGCAATTCTTTCTTTGTTCTTTGTTTTTGCAGTTTACCAATCGCGGTTGAATCGCTACAATCTGTTTGAGTGCATTATGAACTGTGCTCCTTTTTCGAATTGGATTCTAGTAGTCTTGTTGTTTCTTTCTTTAAATCTTTTTCTCGCCTACATCTTCCAATGTTTAAATGAAAATATTCGTTCAAAGACAAGACACGTCACTTAATTACAAGAACGATGTTTCTTATATAGAAAAAAACATCAGGATTCATACAAGATTATGTTATGTCTACAAAGTTTATGTTTATAAACTTCCTAAATTTATTAAACTGTATAGGTCTACAATAAAGTGATTTAACTTTATTTGACAAGCGGAAGGCCTTTTTTTCATCAAAATCATAAATATTAAACAGGCCTTAATCATTAAAAAGAAAAAAAAATCCTCGTTAAAAGATCATTTGCTGTGAAAGTTATGAATTCATTCTATTTTAATTTTTGAAAAAATTTTCCGTGTGAATCTGATAGTTTCTCGATGAAAATTTCTATATAAAAATTTGAAATTTTGTTTAAAATATCGATTTAAAATCTTAAAAGTTAGTTGCGAAAAAAAAGAACGAAGAAGAAGGAAAAGAAAAGAAAAAAAAAAAAAAAGAAGATTTGATCCTCTTCTAGATCTTCTATCATCTAAGGGGTTAAAGCTCTTTCTTAGTTAGTCGAGTGTTCGTGACAAAATGGCTGTTTGCAAACATTAAATCATTGATTTTGAAACAAACTGACATTTTGTTAAATGCAAATGATAATCTGGTGACTTTCTTTGAAAAATTGATAATAGAATTTATGATTAATTGAGATAATAAGATGGATTAAAAATTAATGAATGTAAAATGTTTAACGACAAAACGTGCTTATTAATTAATACAAACTAGCATTTTTTTTAAATAAATTTCGTTTCAGATTAACGTAAGTTTAAAAAAAAAGAGCATTTAGAACATTAAGATTCTCGTAAGAAACAATATCACTCAGAGGACGTCCTTTCAACTTCGATTTTCGCCAACATTTTTTTGTTTTTTATCCAAACTAAATGGAAGGTTGTAATATAAAAGAACATTATTTAACTTAGAAGGCTCGAACGGGGATTTAAAGTTTCTAAGAGATATTGAGAAAAATTGATGGATAAAGGAACTGAAATTTTAACGGATTCTCTTAAGCTTGATCAATAGGATTTATAAGCTTTAGAAAGGGCTAAACGTCATTCATGCGATGTTTGCTGTAGGCTAGATTATCAGTTAGCGAGGATACGAGGCCCCTTTATAAATAAAAAAAAGAAAATAAACAAAAAAAGGAAAAGATATACTGTTTCAGCAAGTGTAAGGTAAGCGTTTGAATCGTTCTTAAATATATATGAATGTTTAAGATAAGTTTTTTACATAATAAAATCCTGCATACAAACTGCTTAATTTTGAAACTGGTATGGAAAATTTAGGCCTACTCATAGAATTCTCTTCTTAAAGTGCAAGATAATTCATAAAAAAGAACTATAGAATGAGGAAATTCACAGTGATCAAAGAACTAAAATCTTGAAAATTGAGCAGCTATCGAAGAAAATTAAAAGCTTGAAAATCAAGTTCGGGATAAGTAATGAGTCATTTCTTACTGTAGAATAGATATAAACTCAGGCCTATAGCTTAATATATTCGATGCTTTATTAAAATATGTAAATCCATAAAATAAATTAGATTATTATTAATTGTATTAAACTTAAGTCTAGCTTATAATTTAACATATATTTCGATGAGGTGGCCTAATATAGACCTATTGATCTACAAATTAATATCATATTTTAAATATTTCGTGGTTTAATTATTATCGGTTATGAATATATCGACAGATTAAAGCACAAAATCGGCTTGCTTACGGATACGGTATTATGACACATACCTATCTTCAAGTAACTCTGATAAAGTGTATATTATCAGCGTGATTTTTCGCGCAAATTAGATCGTCTTCGATAAGACGTTAAGCTTGTCTAACGCATTTAACTTAAGTTATTAACCAGGGTTCTAATAATAAGCAACAAAAATGGTACAGGCCTATACACAGCGCGTTAAACAGAATAATGGATTTTAATGCTAGAACATTCCTTTCTAGAATCAAAATTTATAATTTTTCCTTCATATAAGTCGATTTTTTATTTAAATAAATGTTATACAGTTCATTAATCGAAAGATTTCTTCCATTCATATAGACTGCTCATTGAGAGCTATCGCATCTCGTTTACATAAATTAAAAACAGAATTTTAATAAAAGCCTATAGTTCAATCTATCTGCTTTTAATTAAGATAATGAAAATTAAAGAAAGTTAATCTTGTAGCGAAGATGGTGACAACATTTTTATGGTTTCACTTTTTTTTTCGCCAAATAAAGTTATATAAAAATTCATGCGACAATCTCCAATTCATTTTCGGATACTCAAAACAACATAACGCATTTTTAAATCTATAAAAGATGTTACTTTAGTAGTATTATTCAAAAGGAATTCCTTATTTTTTTACTTTATATTCTTTTCTCTAGCAATAATCGAATCCCAAGTTAAATTTTGTATCCCTATTGACCTATAAAGTAGCTTGTGTACGACTCCATAGAGAGAATAAAACATATCGGCCTATTAGTCCATCTTCTACTATAGAATTTACAGCAAGAATCATAAAACGTAGCGAATAAAAAGCAAAAAAAAGAAGGAAAATAAACGTTAGTCGCTTTATAATTTTCGGCCACTGGAACCATATAGCCTAAACAATTACAGCGTAGAGGCATTAATAGTAGGCCTACATAATTAGAATAATTTTTCTAGCTTTATTTTGATATTTGGCGAAAATATCATACATTCTGTCTAATTTATTAATTAAATACATAAAAATGGTAATTAAATTGCTGTTTTGTCTCTTTTAGAAGTGTTTATCTCGATCATTCAGGCCTAGAAGTGCAGCCGTACATGTAACATTGGTTACTCATTAAAAAAAAAAAAGAGTAAATTGGATTAATGAATGTAGATTAAAAGTAAAAATTTGACTTTTCTTTGGTCTTTCTGTATAAAAGTAGCCATTCTTCCACCGTAAATTGCAGAATATATTTATATAGAGGGTTTTATGCTTTCAGCAAAGGTTAGGCTGTCAATATTCTTGTCTAGTAACGGCAAACATCTGTCGAGTCAGCCGTGTAGGGCTTAGCTTACAACATTTGGGCGTGTGAAGAGGTGGAGCAAACATGGCTGCTCAATAAGAGGTCGATTGGAGGAAAGCTAGGTTCCTTTTTCTCCCCCCAAAAAACTGCATATAAACTTTCATTTTATAAGTTATCAACGTCTTAGAGGTGTAAACGTTGTAGCCATTCGGCATCGCGTTCTTCTTAACCATTATGCTCGAAATATGAAACCATTTTCGATACTTACCATGCACTCCGTTGGTCTTACATTATATCCGAATCGATTATGTTTAAATAAAAATATATTAATGTTTCTTAACAAAATTACCTTTGCGATAATTCAATTAATTTTCTTATTCGTCAACCGAATTATAATTTAAATTGTCATTAAGATTTATAAAAAAATTACCGAGATAAAAAAAACAACTTAAGGGGAAGAAAATAATGCAACAACGTCTCGAAACGGTTTAAAAAGATAAAATTTTAATATTCAAATATATAAATATATATATATATAAAAAATAAAAAAAGTTTAAAGAAAGCTGTTAAAGAACAGCGTTGTTAATTAAATAATAACGTCATTAAGTAAATTAAATCACTTAAGTCATGGCTAATTATCTTTAATTCGTTCATCAAAAATAAAGCTACAATATCTATATAAGCTAATTTCTCTACTGGGCCTTAACTCTAATAGACCATAACTTGGTTTTGGTAAGTGGCTATTTAAAAGCCGAAATATGACAATCGACATTTAAGTGGGCATTTCAAATTACATACCGCTTCATGAACTTTTAACGACACTAATTTGGATAAATTTTGTCTTCTGCGCTTTTATAGATCTTAGTAGACGAAATACGGATAATTTCCGTCTTTCTAATAAATTAATGAGCCAAAAAATGTTCATAGTACTGCTCCACAACTTAGTTTATAAGAATTTATTACACAGTTTGGTTATCTTGCAAAATTCTGTGTTTTAATTATAAAATTAGGCAAGAACGAAATTATAAATAGTAGATCCCGGGTGATAGGTTTAATGGAAATTTTAGGCGAATTAATAAAAGATAAGATATGAAAAAAAGAGAAGAGAGAAATAATTACCTGCTAAATCTAATGGCGGTGGATAGGCCAATCCCGATCTTAATAACCATTGAAGGCTAAATGGTTGATGGTTCTTTAGTTGATCAAGAAGTGGACGGCCCGTGCAGGGAGAGTCTTGGGACACACCCGAATTGTCAGCGTGAATGTCCAGAGGCGGGTGTATCCCACCCAAAGGATGGGACGGCAGCAAAGGTAAGAAAAAATGGCCCGGGTTGGTTGTACCTGCTAAAGGTAATACTAATGGAGCCACACCGTAGGATCTGGTAGCAAATTGCGGGCCTGCTGATTGGAAGGCAGCACTCGGAGTGTCACCTGTCCTGCCGTACACGGGGGCAACGCTGTACATACCTGAAGGACTGGACATACCTGCCGGGGAGAGTGGACAACCTGTAGATTCTTGTTCCCCCGACTTAGTGACATCATCTTTGGCTAAGAGGACATCTATCCCAAACGACTTTGTCTTCATCGCCGTCTTCATGGTGGTCTGTCGTCTGGTAGATGCGAGTTAGACCTAGCAGCCGTGTGCCGATCCCTATTGGACGATTGGCTGTTGGGAAATGCACCGATTGGACGAAAGACTTTGCTATAATAGCACGACTGAGGTGTCTTAAATTGGCTGCTAACATATCAATTGCGTGTTGACAGCATCAGAGAAGAAAATACCAGTCGATAAAGCTTTTGTCGGAACTTCTCCCCACTACTATACACGACACAAATGCTAACTGATGCTGTTGCCATTTTCCAGTTCTGCTTTCGCTTACCGATAACACCCACCTCTACCTGACTCTACCTCAACTTTATATTTTTCCGCTAACCACTACGCGATTTACGAATAAAGCGACGACAAATCTATTTTATTATCGGCTGCTTAACAGCTACCAATAAACTCTTATTTACTCGGGATGGACGATAAAACGAAGAAAAAAAAAACAAGGAAAAAAAATTCGATCGAAGAACTAATTATGAGAAAAATTTGGTCCGTTATTAAACCAGCGGATCACGATTACATCTAAGCGTTGTTTAATGTTTCTTGCTTCATAATCTGGAACATAGCTTAATAAAGAAATTGCGACTTTACTCGGGGCTATTGATGTAAGTAAACGTGTTCGGACTATAAAACATTCGGTGTGATCTCGTCAGAGAATTATTAATGTAACCAATTACAGTTGGTAAAGTCTCCCGAGATCGTTTTCCTAAAAGATGTCTTTACCAATCTCCTAATGTTCTTTTTTTTTTTTTAAACTAGATTTCTTTCCAGGTCCTAATCGATTGGGACTTCATACGTCAAGTTATAGGATATATTTATTTATTTGATGGATCTGTATCCATTTTCCTCGCAGGATGTTTCAAACATTGAAGTTTGAAGTTCCGTAAATTGTAAAGAATTTTCTTAAAGGTCTGGTATATCGTTAGAGACCAAATTCTTAACGGAACGAATCATTTTTTTGCATTATATTATCTCGTAGACAGTTAAGAACGCAAACTATCTAAAAAATTAAATCTGGATACGGTTGCGCCTAACCGAATGTCAAATTATAGCTACGAAATGCCGAAAATTTCTTGTTTTAATTAAATTTATAACTCGGTATTCGTAAATTAGTTCGCTACACTTTAGTCCGAAACGTGATCTCACGCATTGTATGCATTTGATAGCCATGTTAAGAAGTTTAATGCGATAAATCCCTGAAGGTCGAAGAAGAGGAGAAAAATCCATTTTCTTAAACAACAAAACCGTTTAAAATTTAATTAGTATAACTCCTTTAAATATCGGCGAGTTGATTATTTAAAAATAACACTAATTACGTCGCACTTTCGACAACCACATTTTAATGAATCCGAAACTACTAAGCAGAGGAGGAGGGAAAAAAAACGGATGCTGAACGATCGGAGATACAAGATGCTTTAGTCACGTCTGTCTCATTCAATTGGATAAATCGTTAAGGATCTTTCCGTTCTTTCTCCTATACCCGAAGGTCTAGATTTATATACAGTACAATGCCTACAGGCCTTACTCGGGACAGGTATTAGAGAGAGAAAATCTGTTCAAGTTTTAAATCGACTTTTTCTTTTGTATTTGATAGCTCGTATTGGTTGGGGATCTTTATTTAATGATTCTTTATGTCTACAGACTGACGAACGGAAAATCCGAAATCGGATAAGTTAATAAAAAAGAATTATGTTCCTATGAAGGGAATGGAAGCAAGAAATTCGTTCCGAAAAATTATTAACGTAACTTATCCAAGCTAGAATGTTCTGGAAGTCGGTAGATATTCGGTTTACGTTCTAGAGGAAAAAAGAAAAGAAAAAAAAAAACTATAGTTTTTCGGATGTTTTTCGATAGATTAGTCTAAAAATAGATATTTGATGGACGCGAGCAGTAAGCGATAGACGGATAATATGTAAAGATAGAGGAGAATCGGAAGAAGAAAAAATTGAATAGCTTTTGTTCTCTCACAAACAGGTTAAAGAGAACATCCAGTTTGCTTCCGTCGCCTCTAGGAGGCGCCGATTTAGTAGGAAATTTAAAACATCTCAGTGGGGAATCAAGCTTCCTCCATCGTCCATCCTTTCTCCTCAACAAGACAGATTAGGGTTGAATTTTAGATCGGGCACCACACTTGGGAAAGACTGATTTCCCACGGCACCTATCTCTCAACCGTTGCTAAGCAACCATCCGACATGATGTTCGCAAGCCATCTCAGACACTGGACTCATATTCTCCTCTAACTGGCTGCTAAATAACTTGTTTTTCTCACTATATAAGTAGACAGATACTTTTTTGCAATAGCCATTGATGATTCCTATTTTTTTTTTTTTCTATTTTTTTCCTTATTTAACATTTGTAAAGATTTCTATCGCCTATTCTGATGCAAATTATCTCGTTGTAACAGGCGCGGATATCTTCGGAAATTAGCGAACTTTACCAAGAATGTTTTCGGTAATTTTTAACAAGCAATTTACATAGAGTTAATTCATCTTATTTTTCCCCCCTCATGGAACCGATATATATCAATTATCTCGATAAAGAGCTATTTTAATCTCTACTTTTCGTGTGATCGATCCGATGAAGCTATTTCTAGCAATTTAGATAAAACGTTAGGATTTTTCTCATCTGATCTGACTAATGGCTTCCATTTTCTAGGTCATTAAACGTTTAGATATTGTTGCAAGAGTATTCGTTGATCAGAATGGAAATGTTCGAATTGTTAAGTCGAGCGCGATAACTCCGAACGACTACGATAAATAAAAATAATAAAACACGTGAGTAGTTAAATAAAAATCGCGTTATAATTTATGAATTTTCTCATTTTTTTTATTTTAAATCTATATAGAAAATCGTGTAAGAGATTATCGAAGTGCGCGCCCGATTTCTGCCATTAAACAGAATTTTTAAACATTGTTTTTAAAGCAGTTTCCTATTATATCTACCGAATATCATTAAAAGAAGATAAACTTTATCATCGTTAATAAATCAAACTATAATAATGATAATTACAGATAATTATTTACATTTCTTTTATAAATTTTTAAATTTAAGTAATACTTAACGAAGTGTTTATTTATTTATTTATTTTTTTTTTATTAATTAAATACATTTTTAAATAAAATTATTTTACGAATCAAATTAATTAAACGACTTTATACTTGGCGCCATCTGCTGGTAGTAACGATTAATAAATTAGTTGCAATAAGAAAAGGTTACATTGTTAAATTCAAATATTAAAATTCTGAAACTATTAAAATTGAACGTGGAAAACATTTTTTAAATGTTCATTTTAATAAAAATGTCAATAAATTGTAATATACGTTAAAAAATTAAATATTAACATTTACATTATTTAGTTTAATAACATTATATAGCCCGCCATCTGTACGATAAAAAAGCAACTAAATTAGAAAATGTCTTACACGAAATGCAAGTGTTTTTCGTGTTTAATTTATCAATTTATTTAAAGTTTTGACGGTAAGTTTTATATTGTTAATCTTAAATG
The DNA here is from genome assembly GCA_011317285.2 of Androctonus mauritanicus. Taxonomy (NCBI): domain Eukaryota; kingdom Metazoa; phylum Arthropoda; class Arachnida; order Scorpiones; family Buthidae; genus Androctonus; species Androctonus mauritanicus. Next base: position 28,015 of record WUQG02438643.1, read on the forward strand.
TCATTGATAAATCTGAGAAAAGCGGAAAAGAGATATCAATAAACGAAACATTGAACCGAATGCGAAATAAAAACTTACGATTATCTTTTGAAAATGATATCTTAATCTCGTTATTTATTTTTTTTTTAATTATGCAATTATATAAAAATAATTTAATTGCACTTTTGGAAAATTTGATGAAATTAACTTTTTGATCCTTACAAAATTATAAACATTATTAAAAATAATATTGATTGGGATTTTAGTGCCTTTATTAAATTAATAAATTAATAAAATGGTAAAATTAAATTAAATTAATAATATAATCGAACCTAATATGTTATCAATAGAAATTTTAAGAAATTTGTAGATTTTTATAAAATTTTATTAAAGGAGCAGTAATGTGTTATTTTAGGAACTTATTTGACTAGAAAAGTTTTATAAACTCTTAGGGCCGGTTGTATAAACGAAGATTAATTTAAACTGGGGATAAGCAAGAAACTTGCTTTAGCCTTGGTCTGCTTGCGCCGAGTCTAAATTTGTCTTGTTTAAACTAACAAGTAAGATTAAGTATTGGTATAAGCTTTAGACCAATACTTAATCTTAGTTTAAACAAGACAAATTTAGACTCGGCGCAGGCTAAAGCAAGTTTTTTGCTTACGTGTTAGTCCTGGTTTAAATTTATCTTCGTTTATACAACCGGCACTTTATTGTTTATTTAGTTAGCATGATTTTTCATTCTTTCAGTTGTAAATTTGAACTTTTATGTAAAGTAATGCGATGAAATACATAGTAAAATTTATCTTTCGGTGTTATCATCATTGAAAACATTTAAAATGGATTTATATTGTTTAAGAGTGATCAAAATCTTGCGAGATCGCGATTAATAAATACATTTACTTTATTATTATAAACAATGGTGTTTTTCAGATGTCTTTCAATGATCTCTTTTGCGTGTTGATTTTTAAATATTATATGAGTAAGCCCAAAATTGCTCTTTTAAATACGTAGACTTTTATGCTTATTTTTTTTTCTATTTTATGTGTTTCCTATGATATAGTCTCTCTTATAGGAATTGCTAGAATGATGACGTCATTATTACATTTATCGCTGACTATCCACCGTGACGCTACTTTGTTGATAGGCCAATCGATTTTTTGTTTGCGGATATCGTTGCGATGCTGGCATCGGTGGTTTGATCGACTAAAGAGATTCGAACGGCTCTATAAACTGAATGGACGTTTCTTTCGTTCATATCTCGCCGTTTATACATAAACCATCGCAAATTTTGAACTTTTCTTCTTTCAAAATATGCGATATTCAATAATTTTAACAATATGAAGGAACTGATATTATGCGCTTTATAAACGTATACGACAATTGGATAAACTACATTAACCATAAAACTTTAGTAGATAACTACGTGAAATTTTTCTTAATACAGGCAGACACAAGTTATACGCAAATATTTATAGCTAACTAAGCTTTATGATGTTTGGAAATATGCTTAACCCCATTGCTTTATAAACGAAATGGCTTACGAGTGGAAACTTTTCATATAATTTCGAGTTTTCAGGAATTTTTATGATACGTTCAGTATAATATAACCCATTCAAAATAACAGATATAAAGGTTAATAACAGAAAGGAAAATTTGTATGAAATATTTTGATGAGATAGGATTACTGTTTTTTCTGATAAGTTTTCCTCGAACATCATATCACGTAACAAAATAATAGAGGAAAAATTAAGCGCTGTTACAAGTATCAAAAAAGCTTGTTTTACAAATATAATTTTATTCAGGAATTTTAAAATTATAAGTATATTAAGCTTGTTGTAGTTCATTAGTGATAAATGCAAACGATCTCGCACAGAAGCCGGAAGAAAGGAAAAAAAAAAAATCATTCTGGTCTTCTATTATTCTAGGTGAGCTCAAATTACTTAGTATTTTTCTTTTCATATATTATAGGCCTATAGAATCAATTCTGCAAAATTCTTTTGTAACTGTAACAGTTTTATCTGAAAATCAATCGGAATAAATGCATTCTTCTTTATTACTTTGTTCTCAAGAGACTTAAATTTTCTGGGATTTTGCATGTCTTACGAGGAAAGTAAATTGTGAATTTCATTTGTTATTATTCCAATACTTTTGTCTAAAATCCACTTATTCGCTTGGTAAAAACGCTAAAAACATTTCAGCGAATTTATACGATGTACAAAAAAAAAGTAAGAAATGATTTAATGTCAGAAAATGCTCCAGAGAGAGAGAAAAAAAAAAAGTGAATATCTTATCTAAAATTTATGAAAACTTGTTCGAAGTAACGACATATATTTTTAATAAATGGACAAGTTCCGATAGTAAAGAATAGACCATAATCCTGTTCTAAAGAAAGAATTGATCGTCATGGTAGCGCATTGAAGGCGGTATTAATAATTTCATCTAAACAAATACTGTATAAGTATCGGATTATTTCCATTTAGCTCACCTCATAAAATTTTATTAAATCTATAATATTTTCAAGTTATAAGCCAAATAAAAAAATTAATCCAATTCTTTCATATGAAAACAGTAAAAATAAAACTGTTTATGCCATTTTAATGTGTAGTAATCTAAATATGAGCATAATATTTTAATTTATCGATAATATTAAATCAGCTGATGAGAAGTAATCTCAGCCATTGGGACTTGAATTTCAGTATGAAAACTGAGATTGTCATGTGGCATTTATTTTCTGTTTACATATCCATAGATTTAAATAGCGTAAAAGCATGAAACTTAATTAAAGTACATGCCATAGCGGAATTTTTTCTGAAGTAGTAATGTTTATTTTCTATTCACATCTATAACCGGTTCATAGATTCCAATATTTTCTTTACGTATAAATTTTATAATAAAAATAAAACTTGAAATTTATACATAGATAGCACTTCTTTTTTTTTTGTGAGGATTTATATGAAAATCTATTAACATACGTAATCAAATTGTAAGATTCGATCAACTGCAAAAAATTATATTTGAAATATTTTTATCTTTAATTAAAAATTATTTGTTTTGAATATTATAAAATATTGTAGGCTATACGTAATTAAGATTATATAAATTTAAAAAGATATCAAAATTATTTTTTAGTAATAAACTTTTTATAAATAATAATATTTTTTTTTTTATTTTTCGTTTCTAATCTCATTATATGATTCTTACTCGTTTTTATCCTAACTTCATTGTCGATATTTAATTTGGAATTATTTTATATTTCGTTGATTTAAATAAGATAATTCGAATTAAACATGGACGAGGAAATGAAGATATAAAACAAGCAAAAATCTGATGAACATAAAATAGAAACAAAAAGGTATGATATCTTTATTTGTATGATATCATATGTGATGCTTATGTAAAATGAATTATTTCTGAGATAAAAAAAAAAGATGCTTATATTACGCTTCATTTGAAGATAACTGATAACATTGCTGAGAATAAACGTGTTGAATGAGTAAGTAGTTGGCGGGCCAACATCCTTCTGAATATTGTCACGATAGACATTTTTACATAATAAGATTATAAAGGATTGATTTAATATATTTTTAACCAATCTTCAGACATTATTTAATATGTAGGACATATTTTGATATAATTACAGAGCTTCATATCCTCATATAACTCAATTTATCTTTCCATAATAAACATCGATTATATTTTTATAAATCGATATTAATTTTTCTTAATCGTTACAATAATCGGAAAAATGTCTGTATTTATTTGGAAACTTTTTGAATGCCTATAGCCTATGATTTCTGCTGTTTAACTTGAACTTGGCACAAATTCATTCACTAGAATTTTTGCATGCTAAGCTATGAGAAAATATGATTGTTTATTTTCAATTTATATAGATGATCTGCAATACAGCAACTTAGAAATTTATTAATTGCTGCTTTACATAAACAACAGTGATTTAAAGTATAAAAACTTAAGAATATATAAGAGAGATATTTTATTTTTGAAACTCAAAAAACTGAATGTTCAATTCCTTTCTTGATATGAATCTAAAAAGTCTAAAAAATACATTATTTAATTTTAAACTTGAACTTAATATTCTATAGTTAAAAATTCTATATAGTTTATAAAAGTTAATTTTGTTGAACAGAAAGATATTTTGTAATACATTATAAATAAAATTATATTTGATATACAGGATGATTCAGTTTGATTATTTTTATGTAAATTTAATTATACATTAAACCTCTTGCGTCCTTGATGGCAATTTGATATGTCAAAAATTTGAGCATAAAGCGAGTTCGCATTTTAATTTTGCAAAGACGGATTTAATCGCCATCGAGATTATAATATAACAAAAACGATGTTACATTTTATATGAAAATTTAATAAAATAAAAATGAAGTTTATAATTTGACACATTGGCGCAAAGCCAATCGCAAGATATATATCATAAAAGACGGAAAACAATATCGTTTTTACATCCGATCTTATCAGTTTAATACAAACATAGTTGACAAACTTCAAGAATAAGATTGTCATCAATGCTTGCCTAGTCTTCTTCTTTTTTTTTTTTGATAGAAATTTTGATAAGAATTCTAAATTTGTAAATCATCATGGATTACTTGAATTCATTACAAGTTTAGAATCTTGAACTAATTGATAAATTGCCAAACTGTACAGAATGGTGTTACCTAAATTATTGAAGGCAGTAGACATAATGTAGACATAGACCAAGTTTGAGGTTAAGTATATATAAATAACGTTCGCATACACGAATTTTTAGAGTTTATTTATTATTACATATACATAATTGAAAATGGTAAAACAGCCCATTTATTATTTTTAATAAAAATAATACTATACTACAGTAAAGTGCAAAACATTTACATAAAAAGTTTGTAATGTTGTACTGTACATTGATATTTATGATACGAATTATTATTATTCCGATTTGGAGATATTTGTATAATTTACATTGATAAGTACTTTTTCAGATTTTTTTAAACTATTAATTTAGATAATTTTTTATATTATTATGAGTAATTAAACATGACTTAATGTAAATGAAATGAAAAAAAAATGTAATTATTAATATTGAGCTTGAATTTGAGCGAAAATTTTAGTTAAATTTGCCATTTTCAATTTTGATCAACATGCGATTGCAATCCTTCATAGAATATTTTCTTCGTTTCAACTATCGTCCCTCTGAAAAAAAAATATAATAAATAAATATGCGTATCTCTTTCAATAATTTTTGTATAACAGTTTTTTAGTTATCTAATATAACTCTTAATAAGAAAAATAAATACCTGAAGATGACCTGTCCAGAATGATCTTTAGGCGCTATCCACGCTAAGTGAACTGCTACTTTTGGTTTAGGATTACTGTGACTTACAGCGGAACATTCCTTCATAACAGCCAGTCCCGGTGCTTCTACGAAATGGCCAATATAATTTCCCGTTTTCTTATCCAGAGCTTGAACCATGAAGCCCTTGAAAGAAGCGTGCGGATTTAATCTTCTTATTGCAACTGAAAAAAAAAAACTCGTTAGTTTACAAGCTGCGACCAACTTTCTAAAAATTCTTGCACCTCAGCGTGTCAGGTTATGAAATTCTTTTCGAGTTTATTTTAAAGGTTTAATGCTTCGAAAGTTTGGTCAACGACCCGTTAAATATTTAAAAAAAACTAGGAAACAGACGGGAAAAAATATGTGTAATGTGATAAAATCTAATTTGTCAAAAGTTATATATGGTTACTAACTTTCTGACACGATTATTTTTAATGCTGTTATACATTATGATCTATATAACATATAGAACAAATTTTTCTTATAAGATTTGATATATACTGTCGATATGTATATATAATTCGCGATTCTCAAGTTCAAAATACAGATCATCCTCGATATTTAACGAATCAGATCATCTGTATTGTTTAACGACAATACGATTCTTGAACTAGTTTACAATAGAGCATTGCACATCTTATATCAAGATGCACTTATCCAATTTTAGTTCCAGTGCCATTTTTAGCCCAAAAACAAAATACGTGTCAAGAAATTCTACTTATAAACGAAAAGCAAAAAACACTAATAATGAATAATTAGCTTACCATTAATAACATCTCCAGGATTATAGTAAAGAGCTGATTGTATTATATCATAAGGCGCGTTTTGTATAGGTTGAGGTCTGGCTTTGTGACCCCTTTGTGGACTCAAGGAATCACAAGATTCTGTTGGAGCGCCTCCAGGAAAAGCCCATGCAAGCGAATGTAATGCGAGGATTAAAGCAAACGTTAGCGTACTCATATCCAGTTGTTTAGATATCAACTGAACGTGAAATGGTTTTAACTTCACTTTTTAAACCCATTGTCCTAATTTTATTAGAGCTGGAGGCTATCACGAAAGACCTACATTAAATTTGAGTTTCGGTAATTGTATCATCGTTTCCGGTTCAGTAGTGAAGGTTTAAATAAAGACGGAAGTTTATCTTATTTCCTTAAAGCGTTTTTTTTTGTTTTACTAATTCCAGAAAAGATTTTTTTCAACCAATGGAATTTTTTGGGTCATTCTACTTTGTTTAGTTAGGCGCGAAATGGCGACAAGCAGAAGATTGTAAAATAAATTTTATTATTATTTATAACAACATTAGCTATTATATTATCGTACATATATCACGTGATGATGATATCGAATGATGTAATCTTGAATAAATTTGGTGTCATTTACCTGTCGTTGTCGGAATATCCGCAAGTAATGACACCAGTCGCGGAAAACAAGAGTAAAGTCCAGCACATTTTAAAAAATTATTTTTATAATGCATTATCCTTAGAGAAAAATATAATCGAATATCCAGATTGTCATGTAAACATTTTGAAATTTCACTAAAATAATAATTACACATCCGTTTCAAAACATGAGAAATACTGGGCCAACACGCCAATTAAAATGATTCATAATTGATAGCGATTAGTAAATACCTTCAAAAACATTAATTTCGTGTAAAATAGCGCAAAAATAATTAATATATTGCAAAATTTTTCTTCTATATATAAACATTCATTCAAAAATTTAATTTATTACAATATAAACTTATATTTAATTAACGTGTAACACTTCCCTTTTCCGATGTTAATTTAATAACTGAATGCTTTAATGTTTAAAGTTCATAACTTAAAAAAAAAAAAAAAAAATCGAAAGTTTGTAATGTTTGATTATATATATTTAGTCCCCTCCATAATTCACTTGCACTGTGACCGAAATATAACGTGGTGGAATGGAGTTTGATTACGTAATAACTGGTTAACCTTCATCCTAAGAAACCAGCAAACTATTCGGTCATAAGCTTGCTTGTAATCTTTGACTTCCACTATAAATAGTTACCAGACTGCAGAGCTTGTTAAAGTTCAGTCACACTTCCTAAATTATCCAGTATTGATCGAATTTCTGCACTGTCTCAAGTAATTATGGAAGCAGACACGTAAAATTCTTTCCAGTAACCAATTATTATTTTAAAGTAGACTGAAAAACGAAAAGGATTTAGAACATCTTTCGTTTCATTTTACGAATTAAAATAAAAAAAAAGTATTTGAATATTAATACTATAAAATTTTTAGCAGATATTCCATTAAGAGTTAATGTATAATTTTCGAATTTTGTTTTTGAATTTATCTTTCTCTTTGCTAAATTCAATTCCAGAATAGAATAAAAAGATGGGATCAAATTATAAATATCTGTTCGTCCATTGTTATACGATATCTCGCATAAGCATTATCGAATTTTAATAAAATTTCCCATATATTATTAGATTAATTAAATATTAGATTAGTTTTAATTACGCCGTCGAATCTCACTAGGAATATGTTTGGTAGCTGCCACTTCACCAGCCCATCATAGGCTGACTGTGAAGTGGCAGCCGCCAAACTCTACCCATTATAGACTGGCCAATACCTATAATGGGATCAGAGTATCTATAGGTCATACGGAATGTTGAAATGTAGGATTCAAAGCCGGACACCAATCTTAAAAATTTGGAATTGTGGAATTCAAAATTGAACTCGGATTCTCTAAGGTGTAAGCCATTTTTTACTAAACGATTCATTACAGATTTTGGGTAGATTCTATTTAAAGTAATCGGAATGTATCATATGTAGCTCTCAGGACCTAGAATCGAATCTTATTGCAATAATTTTGAATTTTTTCATAAGAAACACGGCTCAGCCATCATTTTCTATCCTTCATCTTCCAGGCAATTCCGTCAGTTGGCTATATGGCCACATATTGTGCTGGAATATCAGAGTTCATTTGTAATTCCGATCTCACACTCCAAGTTTAAGAAATCCAGACCAAATCCGTTGAAACTGTCCTTCCTCAAGGTGTGGGCTGTCATGGTGAAATATGATTTAAAGAAATTCGTATATATAACTGGGATTCATTAGAACATTCCGAAACTAGAGACATGATCTCATGTAGTTTCAAGGAAAACATTCTTGAATCATAAAAACTTCGACCTCAGAATGTTTCCTCAGGATTTATTGATTCCTTGTTCTGCCTTAATTCCTCAGCATTTATTAATTAATAAATTATGCAGAATTAAGAGAGAACATTTTTCAGCGACAGTAAGTTATTTTTGAAATCCATGCAAAACTATTTTTTTGGTCAACAGATGATGCCGCTTTCCATTTAGGAAGAACACTAAATGGCGGAACGAAACAAGCCCTTCCACAGGCTGC
>WUQG02438644.1:0-13771 GCA_011317285.2 Androctonus mauritanicus
TGAAAATTCGTTGAAAATAAAATGCTGATTTCTGGCATGATCGCAATATTTTTTCTACTATTAGTACCTCATGTATCGGAAAATAAAAACTTTTTTTATATGCGGCCAGCTAGAGACCTTACAGAAGTCTGTTTGGCCCGCGGTCAGAAAAGTTTGCCCACCCCTGATCTAAGGGAATGTTTGAAGCTCCAAGTGATATTGGGAGGCACAATATAAAAATTGGTTGGCGTTGCAGAACTCAACCTTAGTACAAGCTCATCAGGTTCATTCTTCTCAATGAACTTTTCTTGTTTAATTTGTATTCCCGTCCTCTATATAATTTAGTTAAATATGACTATGTATTTTACTGTTAATTTTATTAATATGCATGTAACCCAACTTCATCATTACTGTTTTATTTTTACGTATTTTTGTAAACAATATAGATGTGGGTTTCTTTGAGGCATTGAGCATTCAATTTTTTCTAAAAGTGGCCAGTACACTAAAAAAATTTTAAGAAACACTGATATAGGGAATATACTCATGTGAGGTCTTGTTACCTTATTATTGAACCGTCTTCATATATTATTATTAATTTTTAAAAAATGTGTATCTTTGTTGTATCTTTTACTTAAGTTTTTGTGTTTCTTTTTTATTGAAATATATGAAAATCATTGTTAATCCTACAATCGCTGTTGGCCCATCTGGCAATCTCCCATGTACAATTTCAATTGCTCTCATCTACCAGATAGGCTCAATCTTATGTAGATATATCTGAGCTTTTTAACCTATATGACTGCTTTTTTACAGATACATCCCTTAGAAAAAGTTTAGGATGCTCCTATTTTGTTTATATAATTTTCTAAGAGAGCTCTATCATTTAGCTTTGTAGTATTTCATTACACTGTTCCATTTTAATAATAAAAGTCTTTATTCAGTTCTTTAAGCAGGAATTAAATCTTCTCTTATTTACAAATAAAACTTTTATTTGCTATACGCTTTTGGCTCACTCGAGCCAACCTCAGTAGTTGCACTTCTACACTTAATAAAACTTAATGTTCTATTTCTACTTATTCTAGAACTCCCTGAAATGTTCTAAGTTTTAAATTTAAATTTTGTAATTTTTACAAAATGTTATACAAACATATTTTTAGTTTCAATTCTGACCCTTTCTACTTTTAAATTATTACTCGTTTTTCTAAATCTATCATTATGTTATTCTTTATTCTTTGCTTCTTTGCATTTAGATTTAGTGGTTTTGTCCTACATGGTCTCTATCTTTTTCACCTTCTCTCATTCTTTTTCCTCATATATTGCATGCCAGGCTTATTTGTGGTTGGTTGTAATTAATTACTTTTATGCCCGATTCCCTTTCGTCGAATATTTCGACTGCCTCAGCCTATCTCTCTGGCCATTGGGTGAAGGTGAGATTTTTGGTGAATGATTGAGGACTAAGTATCCATTCATCCTTTGATATACTCTCCTATATATCATAGACGTCAGTAGATATCATTTGTACTTTGGCAAACTGCCAAATGGGTTAAAAACCAGAAATCTGTTTTGGCTTTGCTTACTTAAACCTCATCATAGATTGCTTACATCACAACATGTCAGCATCTACAACAATAGAGATATTTATAATTGCCACAAAATAAATTATTTTCGTACAATTTATTGATCTGTGTGTTATTTTAGGTTTTATATATCTGTTTTAAGTATTATTTTATGATTATTTTCAGAAATATGAAAATAGTAGAAGTGATGCAGATAAATCATGTGACCTCTCTGCTCAGTTAGACTTCAAAAAATTGTAGGGCCAAAATAATTAATGTATCACTATGAAATTTTTAGGATACAAATTTGCAGAATTTTTTTTAATTCCAGAGATGGGAATCGAAATACAAAGAACAAAAATTCTCAAGAATTAGGAATCAAGATTTCTTGCAACAGGATTCTTGAACATAATCACTAGTCTTAATTATCTGATTTAATCAAAATGAAAGGGTAATTAGATAAACTATGTTTTTGTCAGTTTATGCAATAAATTAAACAATATATGTTTAACTTAATGCACAAACTGACAAAAACATATTTCATAGCAAACAAATTTTGTTTGCTACGAAATATTTTATAAAATGCAAAAAGAAAGACATGCTGCCAAGTACACTGAACAATATTTTTTATTAAATGCTTCATATATTATAATTTGTTTAACATCTGTACAATAAGATATTCCCAACAGTGGTCAGAATTCTAGAACAGTGATATAAAAGATTTGATCATAATATTAATTCCTAGAATAATAAGCCAATATTATTAAAGATTGGAATTTTATGTTAACAATCTTTTTTACAACAATATTTATAATATATACATTATTATTATATCATAACAGTAATAATAAAGTAACTATATTGCACATTATTTTTCATTTTTATACAGATAGTCCTAAACTTACAAAAGGCTTGATTTTGAACTCTGCCATCATGTTGAATGACTGAAAGTTGGAAATGTCCAAAATTTATGGATTTTTTACTTCTAATGTTTACTAGACTACTATACATTATCCTAATAAATATAAACAACACAAAACTACAAGAGTCAAATACAAAAAAGGGCATTTTCTGTTTATCTTATCATTGAGTCAGGGACTTGAACCCATTGACCAATCACAGAATTAATGTATTTCATCACTGTTTTAAGCATGAGTGATTGTAAGTTGAAGACTACCTGTATATAAAATTGTAAAATTAACAATATTCCTCTGAATTGATGACATAATTTCAAGTCATAACTGAAACCTATAGTAGTTTATTTGTAATTAATCTTTTATAATTCAAGACTTTTTTCAGATTATGAAAACATACAGCATTCGGTGTTCTGTTATTGGTCTTGCAGCTGAACTAAAGATCTGTCGGACACTCACAAAAATGACAGGAGGTAGAGTTTGTTTGCAATGTAATTCATGTTCACTTTAAAAATTAAAAAAATATATAAATATATTTTCTCATATAGGTACTTATCATGTCATTTTGGATGAAAGTCATTATAGAGAACTTATTAATTTACACACAATTCCACCACCTGCTGCGGTAAATTTTATATAAAAATAATCATAAATAATTGAATAAAACCCTGAATAATTTTTTAATATTTATATTTAAGGGCAGTATGGAGTCATGCTTGATTAGAATGGGTAATATAAAATAATCTCTCTTTGTATCTCCAAATATTAAAAATTAAATTAGAAAATTTTATTGATAGGTTTTCCACATCATCAGACAGAAGCAGAAGGAACTCCATCTATTTGTTTCTGGTAAAAATTAGATTATAATATAAATTTATGAAATGTTCAAAATAAAAAATTTGCAATTTAACATTTTAGCCATTTAGACAGTAAAGATCCAAGTGAGGGATTTGGTAGTGCTGGTTATTACTGTCCCCAGTGCCGAGCTAAATATTGTGAACTGCCAGTTGAATGCAAAGCTTGTGGTAAGTTATATATATAAACATTTAATGTCTGATTTACATTATTAATTGATTCTGATAATTACTGTTAAGTTTAGAAACTCATTTTCCCACAGAAATGTGTGTTATTTGTTGATAATTCCATCTCAGGAAAGAATATATTATTTATAGAATATAATTACTCAAATTTAATTTTTCCTTTAAATAAAAGATTAATATAAAACATTACTAGTACTACTTAGTTTACTTAGTATTATAATATTGATAAAATATAAGTAATTCTTGTCTTTACTAATTAATTTTTCTTGAAATGAGCTCATAAACCAAGAATCAATTTCCTATAAATATAAATGTTGAAAACTAGAGTTCCATTCTCAATAATGAAGTTTAACCATAATAAAATTAAGTAAAGTTCAACAGAATCATAATTTATGACAAAACAATGATTTATTTATTTAAAGAAATAAAAACATGACATTTAAAATCAAGAAAATTATAATAATTATGAAATTATTTGTCATATAAATGTTGAACAATAATATCTTTTATTTTAATCTATTAACTACTAAAAAATATTGCATAGTGCTTTTGGTTTTTATTACTAACAGATCAAAGTAGATTAGGTTCTATACAAATGGAGTGTGCTACCTAAAGCAGTAGTACAAAAATAAGAGTTATTTACATAATATGCCAGAGTTTGTGTTCTGCTTCTTGAACTGGCATTTAGATATTTCTGATTTTATAGCAGATGATGGAGTTTCAATAGCTTTTCTGCTGTTATGGTAAAGTGCAAAATTATTTTTCAACCATACCTGTATATCTTCTCTCTTCAAATTTGTGGTTGGTGTTCTTCAGTAAATGTAGAATGATAAAGTGCATTGTCTGTGGCAGTGATTGAACTAGATTGTAAGTTTGGTAATAATTGATTTTTAAACAATTTAAAAAATATTTAGCATTCATAATGATTTGATTTGAAAAGAGGGCAGATCTTGAAATAAATCCATCTTTTGTTCTTGCATGGGAACACATCAAAGATGGGATATTCAGTCCTGTTGCATCTTGCCACCCTTTAGATGATGATTGATTAATCAAAAGAAATATTTTGTCTTTGCCTAATTCAGATTTGATAGTTTACAGTCAGTTTTCTTTAATTTCAAAATAAACACTCTATGGTTTTTCCACTTTGCAATTCAATTTTTTTTTTTTTGTTGACTTTTCAATAAAAATTTTCTTTTATTCTATTTGCTCCATCTGAATTCTATAGCTTTTAAAATTTTATGCAATGTATTTCTACTATAACCAAAATAAATATCATTTTTAAGTTTTCTTAATAGGGAAGATATTGTTGGAATTTCTTATTTGTATACACATTATAAATTATTTGATAAATAATGCACTGATCAAAATTGTCCAAATCATATTTTGATGCCTTTTTTAATAATTTCAAAAATCTCCTTCACATGAAATTTGCTTCTTTATTTAATATATTATTCTTACAGAAGGTCTTGTACTGTTTAATATGCATTTGTTTGAATTATTAAAATTGCAAACTGGAGCTTGCTTCTATTTTTCTTCTTTCATAATGATTTTTCAAGCCTGGCTTTGCCTGCTTTCAATGTGATGAATTTCATAACAAATATTTAACTCTCAACAAATAAATTTTAAGATGACTAGTTATTGTAGGCTGAACATTTTTAGAAACTAGAATTCAAATGCTTAAATGTGGTATGTACAGTAGGTCATCTATTGTTAATTACTTTTAGATTTCTCATAGTTCTCTAAGTAGTTTGCTATCATCTCTTAAAAAGTATAGTGAGCCTAGCCCATATACAAACTGAATTGCCAAGTTTTGTGGTGAACTATACAAAACATTTTTTTGTATAGTTCATCCAACATAACATGGCAATATCAAGAATAAATATTTTTAAGATGAAATATTTATTCTTGATGTCAAAAAACAATTATTTTAATGCTGTACATATCAATAGCTCCAAAATCATTACTAAAATTTTTTAGTTAAAAAGTTATCATTGATATATTTTCTCTGAAAAATCATTAAATAATATCATTTCTATCATTGGCATTTAAATAATAGCAATTTGATTAATTTTTATATTTAAAAACAAAGTACTGATTGCAGTTAAGTCCAAAAAAATAAGGATAAACATTTATTTTAAAATGTCTTGACCTTCTAAAGAGATCCTCTTAAAGCTTGATATTTTCAGAATACAAAAATTCAAATATAGTCAATCATATATTTGATTATATACATATATTGGTTTGCAATGTAATATATTTTATTAAAATTTCTGAAATTATCTTTGAGTGTAATAATATATCTTAAATCAATAAACAATATGTTTTTTTTTTTGTTAAATTATTTTTTAATTATTAATATGTCAATTCTATATGGATCATATGTTATAATTTATGCTATATTGCCACACCTTACAAATGGATATGCCCAGTTGATCATTAATGACTAACCAGGCATATATTGAAAAGAATACATTATTGTATATCAATAATGTATTCTTTTATTTTTGGTGTAGCTGCAATGGGTTTATTAGTATATAACAAATGAATCTGGTTAAAAAGTTTTGATGATATATGAAAATTTTTTTATAATATATCCCATCTATTTCCATAATCATTTAGGATAAAAATTACTTGATTGCTTTTTAAATTTTCTGGTTTGATTTTATTTGTTATATTTGAAAAATTGCTCATTATAAACATGAAATTTTACTTTAAATAAATTTTTTTTTTGCTATATGAGGGTTACCTGTATGTGTGTGTGTGTGTATATATATATATGAATCCTCATATAACACAATTAGAAAATTGTGGAAATCTTCATATAACATGGAATTTCTACAGCATGGTTTTGTTTAATACATTTAGAAAATTGCATTTACTCTCCTATAACACAAAACATTTTCATTATTTTTTTGTAAATTCACATTATAGACATACAATACATGAATGCAAATATTGAGAAATACTTCGCTAAGATTAATCATAAATGCAACTTCACTAGTTTGCCACAAGAGAGACAATAGTCTATTTTCATTTTGAAATTGTGTTAATTGTCAACCAACCACTGAGTATTTTGTGTCCCAAACATTCAGTTTTTGGATAAAAAGTTTTTATTCTTCAACAGAGGAATGTGAAATAGAGAAAACACTTTTATTCATAAATTTTTTTTGAGTATATGTTAAGGAATGATTGTTTAGATAAAAGATTTTGTGAAGAGAGCAGAAGATACACAAACTTTAAAATGCAGAAAAAGTTCAGAAGGTGAAGTTGATATTGTTAAAAAGAAAAACGTTCTTGTTTTAACTGAATAATGGTAAGGAAAATATAAATTATTAAACAAATGTTATATAGGCCATATACTTTTTTCTTTTTGTTTTGTTGGCAGTCTTACATATATTTTTCTTCTTTTTATTAATACTACTACTAAAACATAAAGTTTCTTATGTGGAACTAAAGAATTTTTGTTGTTTTTAATTGGCTCCAGGTCTCATGTAACACAGTTTCATCTTTCAGGTCTCATATAATATGGTAGATAGGAACCTATCTATTGTGTTATACGAAGGTTGACTGTACTTAAATTGAACTTGGAATTAGTATTTGCTTGTTATAGCTGTGATCTTATTGCTTCCATGCTCATTGTGTGTTTAACTGTATTTTCACCTCAATGTAAATTATTTAGGATATGAGAAATAAAATACCAATATATTAGCAAATTGAATCACTAAATTTTTTATAATACAGTAAAACTTCGATCTAATGTTTTCCAAGGGGACGGCGAAAAAAAACGTTAGATTGAGGAAAACGTTAGATCGGGAAATGGCAAAATAAAAAAGACGTACATATATAAGTAACGCGGACCTGCAAAATTTTGCAATGTGAAGAGACTACTAGTGAAATTTACAATCAAAAAAGTAGAAAATGTGCAGATTATTGGCTGTAAGCCATATGCATTGCGACAATTGGCATTAATGTCGTATCTATATGTATATTTCTCATGGGAAACTTATGACGAAGTGTGAGAGGACGGGACGTAATAATAATTCTGTCAAATGTTACATTGAAAATTATTTACATGAATTTGGTGATATAGTGACCAGAAAATTTGAACGTTAGACAGAGAATAACATTAGATCGAAAAACATTAGATTGAAACATTTTAATGTTATTTTTCCCTAATTTTGCTGGAACCGGAGAAAAAGAATGTCAGATCGAGGAAAACATTAGATCGAAGTTTTACTGTATAGGAATAAACTCTAATCAAATTAAAATCATATCATAAAGAATGATATAATTTTTAAATGTATTAGATTCTTGCATTTTTCTGTTTATTCATATAAATTTTGTTGTCAGCTAATGAAGGTCAGTTTATACAATCAAAAACATACTTATATTAAAGTTTTTCAATTTCTATAAAGTGCATAACTAGGAGACTTTGTTTACTGCCTTAAACTCCACTGATAAAGCAAAACAAAAAGCACTAAACGGCAGTTGAGAAAAATATCAAAAACAATTTTTAATTACCACTAAATTGCTAACGTTTTCGGTGTACAATACACCATCATCAAGCAAACATAGAACAAAAAAAATTAAAAATTAGAACATAGAGCGTAAACATTTTTAGAACCTAAAGACATTTAAGCTCTATGTTCTAATTTTTAATTTTTTCGTTCTATGTTTGCCTGATGATGGTGTATCATACACCAAAAACGTTAGCAATTTAGTGGTAATTAAAAATTGTTTTTGATGTTTTTCTCAACTGCCATTTAGTGCTTTTTGTTTTTCTTTACTATAAAGTGCTTTTGATTTTATTATTTTAATACCTGTGCTATTACAATCATGTGATATGCCATCATTATTTACATAAGAGTCAATTTCTAGCTAATAAATTTATTGATATTATCATCATTTTTGTCATTTCCTTTATTTATATTAATTATGAAATAAGTTTAAATCTGTTCAGTAAATTAAAGTTACTGTATTGTTAAGTAAAATTATTAACAATCAATTAGGCCTATTGATACATAATGTGCAACATATAAAAATCTGCTGTGAAATTGTAAATAGTTATTTTTAATGTAATCCAAATAACGTTAAAAGAATATTGAAAAATTAAGTCCCTTACAAATTTAATATTGAATGATTCAACATTAAGTAATTAATATTTGATCATGGTAAGTAGAATTACTTAAGATTTTTCATTTCAAAATCTTTTGAAATTAAGCTAATCACAAAGCTTTGCAACATATACAAAATAAAATTTTATTGAATTTTTTTTTTATTAGAAAACATGCATAAATTTTTAGTTTTTTTTAAATGTTAATTCAATCGACAACACATCTTTCCAATAAATACAAATTATTTTATTGCACCTACTTAATTCCCTTATAAGATAAGGGAATTTAAGAAGTCTGTCAGGCAACCAGTAACGTTAAAGTTCTGTTGGATTTTTATATGATCAAATTGCATGCACTCCCCTCAGCATTCCTTAGAGTGAGACAGATAAAAGGAAGATAATGTAAGTGAGTGTTTCCTCTAGTAGCTGGCTGGTAGTGGTCACCACAGTTAAATAGGGCTGTCAGTGAGAGCAGGTCAAACATGGGAACCCCAAACAGTATGAGTTTAAACTGGGAACAAATACTAATGCAGCAGCAAGAAAACTATGCCAGGCATTAGGTAAGGATGTGGTAAATGAACGGACAGTACAATGATGGTTTAACAGATTTAAAAACAGCGATGAATCCTATTAGAAAGCAGCAAATATAAGCTATAGATAACAACGTAATAGTTTGAAAGACAAGCACTAATCAGCAGTGTGAAAAAAATTAACGTTCTTTAATATCCATTAACTACAAACGTTTTCGATGGTTTAACCCGCCATCATCAGATAGAACAACAACAAACCAATATGAAAATAACATTACAAACTTAGAACATATAACGGAATACATAATTCTTTTCTTTATGTATTCCATTATATGTTCTAAGTTTGTAACGTTATTCTCATATTGGTTTGTTGTTGTTCTACCTGATGATGGCGGGTTAAACCGTCAAAAACGTTTGTAGTTAATGGATATTAAAGAACGTTAATTTTTTCACACTGCTGATTAGTGCTTGTCTTTCAAACTATTACGTAAAATTGTACTATTTATTCAAAAATTTTTTCAGCATCTACATAGCCTGCTTCATTTAAAATAAAGGCCAAAATTTTATACTTTATTTTATAACATTTAAATATGAATAATATAACTTATTGTTAAAAAAATCATAAGGCATCAAGAGGGAGTTGTTAGAACTGAATAAAACTTTATATGTTGATTGTAACATTAGTATAAGTAAATGATTACAACATTAGACCAAAAGCATATTTTATTATGGAAAACAGAACATATGAAAGAAGCCTTTAATACTCTATTGGACTACCTCTAGACTGGATAGATGATGTGATATGGGTGGGCTTGGAGACATACAGCTTCTGTATGATATCCTGCAGTATATCTGTCTACAGTTTCTGTAACTGGATCTCTAAAGTGTGCAATCTTGTAGGCTGTCGAAGTTGGCATCCCAGATGGTCCCACAAATGCTCTATTGACAATAAATCTGGTGATCAGGTAGGCCAAGGAAATGTAGCATCCTGATGGATCATGCTTATGATGCCCTTGCTATGTGCAGCTGAGCATTATCCTGCTGGAAAATGCCTACAGGGAGCCTAGGGAGATATTCACATACTCTATGGGGGCTGAGCTTACAGGAAGTTCATCGGTTATAAAGTCTGTCAATTTGAATCTCATTGTGGAAATAAAAATAGATGTGTCCATTCTAATTGAAAATAGGGGTGAGGTATATGACTTGGATGGGCTGATTGCACACTTTAAATTGAAAAGATTAACTACTGTTCACTATTTCAAACAAGGCAAGTTTAACAATTATGAATTAAGTAAATAGATAGTCTAATATAGTTTTTAAATTTTGAATATTGATAATTATGAGTATGATATTTACAGATTTATGTTTTTAAATCTCTAATATGCTAATATAATTATACTGTATTTGTTTTGCTGTCATATATTATATATAAATCCCATATTTATATATAGTCCTGTCAAGGATAAGAATGAAATATATTTCTCTAAACATGATTTTTTTAAAGTTAAATATGGAAAAGATCTCATATTGAGGGATTTGCAGTGAAGTTTTATGAAATATAATTTGCAATATGTCTAACAGTTATGATCAAAAGACAAATTCTTTTGATATCATAATTGTTAAAGATTACAAATAAATAACAGAATCAGTAGAAGAAATATAGATATTTAATTTACAGATTATTACATATAAATTTAATTATATTGTTTTAAAAATGACATTTTAAAGTATACTATATATGATAGATCCCATATAAAACAGATTTCTAAACCATGGATTCATATAATTATTCTGACGAAAAAGTTATTAAAGTTGTCATGGAAATGAAATATCATTTGGTTTTTATTACAATCAACAGATAGTAAATATTTTGTAATATCCATTGATATCATAAAAAATTAATTTAATATTTATTTTATAAATATTAAATTTAAAAAATATTAATACAAATGTTACATTCTTATGAATTTGAAAACAATAAAATAAAATACTTTCATAATTGCTATTATGGTTATTGCCGAGGATTTGACAACTTAACTCTTAATTACTCATGTAGTTATGACCATATAATGTTGTATTTTGCCTAAATTAATAATAACATAGATTAATTTGTAAATAATAAATTAACACTTTCCTAATAAATGTTCAAAATCAGTTTTCAGACAAAATGATTGAAACTTGCCATTAAGCATTTCTAACCTTGTTGCTTAGATAAAATAGATGGAATTGTCTAAAGCTTGGCAGACTCAAATTTGCACCTGAATCAGTTAATCTTGTTGATTTGTAAGTATCTTGTTGGTTTGGAAGCCAAATATCTTCTATTTAGCTGAACACCTTTTTGGAACCAACTATACATATATAATAAATTTGAACTTATGTAAAAAATTTTATAAAATTTTTTCTTCTTTTTTTTGGAGTTATAGAGCATAAAAATTTATTGTATTTGCAAGATACAATTCCAAATATATTTGTTTACAACATTTTTAAAATATCATATTATTTTATTTATTTGTTTTATGTATTATTTGTTGTTGTTAAGTTTCATATTACTGAATGATATCATTCCATGCAGCATTGTCAATCTTTCAGAGAAGAAATTTCTGAAGAAGAAATTTTATGAGAACAATTTAGCACTATAATATAGTATAGTTGTAATCACAGTAGACCATTAGCTCTGGTAGTTTTTACTTCAGAAGTTTTGTTAAAAAATTATTTTTCTGGCTTTGCAAAATTTGAGTTATGTAAAAATCTTCCATCTTAATTATTTGAGTAAGTTGAAGATTACCTGCTTTTATATTTTTAATTAAAAAGTTCCAGAAATTATTGACTGTGTTTTATATATTTATTATCTTTATTATAATTTGATTTATTTTAAAACATGCATAATTAGTTGTAATATAAATTTATAGTTTTTCAAGAATATAAAAAAATGTAGAGCTAACCTTTTATTCAAGCTTCTGAATTAAATGTCTCATTAAAAGCAAAAATTTAGTAGAATACTAGAAGCTCCACTGTTTTGTAACATTCTGTTAAAGGTTCATTTACTTTATAGGGTCATTAAACTAACATAGCAAATATTCCCAAGCGACAGGTACTTGTATAACTGTTCTGCCATTGATGAGGTGTTGGCTATCCCTTCTAGCGATGGTTTACAAGACTGTGCTACTGTAGTAAAGCCTATTGCTGCAGCTTCACAACCTTACACTCAGGAAGCCTTGCAAATCATTGCTAGAAGGGATATCTCATCAATGACAGAACAGCTATACAAGTGCCCACCACTTGGGAATATTTGCTACGTGAGTTTAATGGACCCGACCCTAGGCACTGATCAGTGCATCATGTGTGATTTTTTTCACATGATCCAACCTATAAACTTTGATGATGTTTTGGTTTGAATGGGAAGTGACACCATGGTAACCTATGAGCTGCTTGGTGCTAACAGATGTTTTTTGATTTTTTAGTATACCATTATAAGATTTTTGTTCTAAATATCATTTTTAAATTTTGTTAATGTTCTGTTATATGTTCTATGTTTCTATTGACCTATATTTGTTAGCCCGATGATGGTGGCAGTTGCCGCTGAAAATGTTTGCCGAGAATAAAGAGTTTTTTGTTTGTACTGCTGTCTAGTGCTCAAATTCTTAGTATTTTTAGTCAATGGTAAATTTTTGCTCAAGTGTGAAATCATTTGAAGAGATATTTTGCAACAAATGAAGAAACAGTTATTTCATCTTTTTTTTTTTTCAGCAAGTAATAAATATTTAGTATTGTTGTTAATTTATTAAGATATTATTATTGTTAAAGTTCTGGATGTTTTTTAATTTAGTAGAATGGATGATAATATGGAAGCTATAGTGTATATAATGAAATAAAGATTTTGTAAAACAAAATTTTTAAAAATTTTCTCTTTTCCTGACAAAAATGAAATAATGTTAATTGAAAAAATTTTTATTACTTACATGCAATATATGAAATAGTGAGATCAACTATTATCTTCTTCTTTTTCCCAGATGCTTATTCATAATAATAAAATTGTTTAATTTACACACTCAATGGCAATTAAATAACAATATTATATATAATGGTTAGCTCAGTCATGAATAGTAGTAGCAGACAGATCATTGATGAAAGAGTATCTTCACAGATAATGTAAACATGCTAATCACATGCAGATATAAATGGACAAACATTCATTGGATCATTCTCGTTCAACAGTGCTCTCCTAGTGTAAACACATCTTAACATATTAAGTATGATTTAAATTTACAAAATGCTTTCTGCTGATCATTCTCAGATTTTTCACTATTTTAAAATATGATCACCATAATGGAGATCATATTTTAAAATAGTGAAAACATTAATAAAAATGTTAATAAAAACATTTTTTTATCTTAACAGTTTATTACAAAAATATGATAAAATTTGACTGTGGGAATCATAGTTACATTGTTTCACTACATTTTTATAAATAAGTAAATAAAGTTATCTCCAATATTTCTATATGAAAATATTATAATACTGTATATAATAAGAATATAAGAAAATTGAGAGATTTTTGTAATCAGTATACAGGGTGCCCACGTTTCTGTGGACCAGGCATTTTTCTTGAAAACTATTGGGTATAAGTGAAAACTGTAAAACA
>WUQG02438655.1:0-13769 GCA_011317285.2 Androctonus mauritanicus
CACACACAACATCCAGGATGCATTCACCCAAAAAATTAACAAATATACAGAACTCTCACAAGAAATTAAGCGTCTTTTGGGAATGCAAAAGGTAGTTACAGTACCCATCATTCTATTCTCAACAGGAGTAATCCCTCACACTCTACACAAAAGCTTCAAAACACTAGATCTACATCCCAAGACATACATAACAGTACAAAAGGCATCACTACTCAATACATGTAACATAGTAAGAAAGTCTCTCAGCACTGATACAGACAGTTAGTTAATATACAATTAAACATCTCAAGTAGCTATGTCTTGACTCTTGTCCGACATAGCACTTTACTCCAGAATTGTTCTGTGCTCACACGCGATAAACAAAATAATAATAATAATAATAATAATAATAACACACTACTTTGAATAATACTCTATCCAAAATAATTGGGGCTGAAACTGTTTCAGATGAACGATATTTTTGAATATTAGTTATCTTATTGTTTCATTAGGAAAATTAATTAAAAAGACGTTTTATGATTTTTATATGAAATAAACAATGTTAACATAAGTATATATAGTTGAAAACTTTTTATTCAGTGTAAATGTTTTAACAAAAATTACAAATAGTGAAAATGTATTAAAACCTCTTGGACAAAAGCCTCTTGCCATCTTTAGATCATTAACAGTCAAAAACATCCCATATTAACTGAACAACAATCCTCAATTATTTGTTATTTTTGATGTTTGGATAAATAATTTTCTATTGTAATTACATAGCTATATTAGTGTAGTATTGACAATAAGATTATCAAAGTATTCAATGGCATCTAATAAAAATCTATTAAAGATTATTTTTATGATATATATATTTTAATCTCTTAATTGATAAAAGTTAATGAGAACTTTAATTTTGAATGATTAATTCTAAAATAAAGTAGGCACTTAGTAAATAGACAATTATTTCTTTTAGGAATTTCTTGTTTAACTAGAGATTAATTAGTGGTGTTATTCCATGATCACTATAGATTTCCTACAATATGATTGAGTCAGCCAACAGGTGTTTAAGAATGGGGATCAGTAGGCTAGGTCCAATTTTTTTTTTTAAATATGTGGAGGTATAGCATAAAATATTGAAGTTAGTAAATGATAGCTTTACCACGTAGCTATTTTTATAAGGCCAGTTGCAAGTGTGAAAACATATTTATATATTTTTTGTAACAGATGTTACCACTTTCCACTCAATGAAGTACTAAGTTGCAAAGGTAACCAGTTCTTCCATAGGCTCCTCACCTCTGCAGAGATATCAGTTGAATTGTGGAGAATGGTGATCATAGGTTGGGCATGGACTCCATGATAAATATTTTCAAGCAGTGTGACTCAAAAATCAAACCCAGGTCTTTCAGAGTGGAAAGCTAAAGTATTTTCATGTGGTCAATTTTGCCAGTCTAAACTATCTATTAGGGGATTTGTGAGAAAAGGTTATTATGGCAATTAATTAATTGAAATAATTTTATTGTCATTTATGTAATTAATTCAGTATATTTCAAGGAAAAATGTGTGATATTTTTTTTGTCTTAGAATGCAAATATAATTTTTTTCAATTTAAATTAATGGTAATTTAATGTGAATTAACCTTTTTCAGGAATACTCCATGCTCATAAACTGGGGCAAAAGTATACAATAATTAGCATAGATTTAAGCTTTTGCCACTGTTTTAAAATTTATTATTATTATTATATTAATTCAAAATAATTATATATTTCAAGAAAATTAGTAAAAAAAAAAATGAATTTCATTTTATCAGAATCTCTAAAATAAATATTTGATTATAAAGCAGTTTTTAGTTCTACCATATTGTAGTGCTGAATTAGTAAATTAAACATTAAAATAATATGAAAGATAAGACTATAAAGTTTCATTTTTTCTATAATTAATTGTGTGTTTATATATATATATATAAAAGTTATATATATATTTTTTTTTATTATTAAAAAAATATGAAATTTTAGGATGGGATTCCTGCTGAAATAACTGCTCTTGCTCAGGGATATAGCGACATAGGAGATCTTCTCAATCG
Organism: Androctonus mauritanicus; assembly: GCA_011317285.2. Taxonomy (NCBI): domain Eukaryota; kingdom Metazoa; phylum Arthropoda; class Arachnida; order Scorpiones; family Buthidae; genus Androctonus; species Androctonus mauritanicus. Next base: position 2,060 of record WUQG02438655.1, read on the forward strand.
ATTAAGAAATGTATGAATTAAAGACATTATGTATTTTTAATTAAAATTTTCTATTTGTCTAAATTAAAAAATTCTTTTGTTATGTTTATAGGAACAACTTCGTGAAGAATACATATCTCAATTAATACCCACTTCACAGCCTTTATCTAGAATTAAACTGAAAGTATTTGGTCAAAGTGGAGTTGGGAAAACAGTTATTTTAGAATCACTGAAATGTGGATATTTTAGTAGTTGGTTTAAACGTTCTAAATCACCATCAACATCATCTCTTTCACCAGCAACAACTAGGAGTAAAAGAAGTAAGGCAGAGTTTTAATATTAGAATTTTTTTAGGCTTACAGTCTAAATATTTTTACATCAATAGGTGATCATAGCAGTAAATCTAGTATAGAACTAAATAGTTCTGGATCAGATGATGTCTTGACATTCAAAACAAATCTGGAATGTTATACTCAAGGGATAGATGTTCAACAAACAAATATCTCTGGTATATTTATTTAAGCAATTTTATAACTTGTTTGAATTTTTTTTATACTATCTAGAAAATTTATTTAGTAATTCTGTGCAGGTGTGGGAGAAATAAGTCTATGGGAATTTTCTGGACATGAACCTTACTATATGATTTATGATCATTTTATTGGAAATACTAACTGTATTCATGCGATAGTATTCAAATTAAGTGACCCTTATGAAGTTCAATTGCAACAAATATTATTTTGGCTGTCTTTCTTGCAAGCAAGAATACCACCCATTGAACCTCTAGGTAAAGCATGTAAGATTCTTTGATGTTTTAAACCAAACAATTGTCTGAATAGAATTGTATTATATTTTAGGTCCTTATGGTAAAAGTAATAGACCTGCCAAAGTAGTCTTGATTGCTACTCATGCTGATGTAGCAGGTTGTCACAAACATCCTTCTACTGGAGAATATATCAGTACTGAAGCAAATTGTATCCTACAAATAGCACAACAAAAATTTCAATATATATTTGATCTTCATGATACAGTTTATATCATGGATGCTCACATAGTTAGTTCACCATCCATGAAATCATTCAAGCAGTATTTAAGTAGTAACAAGAGCAAAATTATACAGGTAAATTAAGTACTGATGAGATTAAATCTTTTTTGATACATGTTAAGTATAGTTTTAAATATTTTTCAGGGTCTACCCAAACATACAGGTTTTTTGGGCTCAATGGTATCTCATCTTCCTGTTTGGAGAAAATCATCTTCAGCATTCCCAGTTTTATCTTGGCAGCAGTTTATTGATATGGTGCATATTCAGATAAATCCACTAGCAGGAGAGGAACATATGAAAGAATTAATACAACAATTACAGTTGATGGGAGAAGTAAGTAAATCTCTTCCTATTTTTAATATAAAAAAATGAATGTTAAAATCCATTTTGTGAATAGGTATTATATCTTAAATCTGATAATCAAGACATGGTAGTTCTGAATCCTAGATGGTTGTGTGTAGATATAATTGGACATTTGCTATCATTAGAACATATGGAACAAGCCAGGGTAACTGGTAGTTACTCAGTTGATGATGTGCAATTACTTTTTCCAGACACAGATTCATTAGATCTACTTCAGGTATTTATGTTTCAAATAGTTTTTTTTTTATGATCACATTATTTTAAATAATAATTTATTGCTAGGTATTAGAAGCTCTTCAGCTTTGCACTCAGTGTGATAATGATGGAGATATAGAATATGAATTTCCCTGCTTCAATATGATGGAAACTTTAGAAGGACTTTGGGACAAGCATGATCTTCGGTATGCTAATGGAGTTTATGGTGGTGTTCACATATGTTGTCAGCCTAATGTCAAGCACATGCTACCTTGTGTATTTCATCGACTGCAGGTAGAACAGTAAGATCATTTGAAGTACAAAAGATATTTTACAAATCATAAAAATTTGAATTTAAAATAAATGTAGGTTCAGTTGAGAAGATCTGCTCATGAACAGCCAGATCCAGAAATTGATTTATATCAGTGGCATGGTGGAAGCAAATTCTGTAGTGGTTCCTTAGAAGGATTGATAACTCTTTGTGAAAATGAAATCATAGAAGTTAAAGTTAGAGGACCATCAAATATGAATACAGAAAGGTGAGTTTATTGAGATTTATAAATATTTTCTTAATTATCTATGTTAATAATATATTTTTGTTTCAGTTTTTATTTCATGGAAGACTTAATGAGTATAATTGATCAAATATTAAATGACATGTGTCCTGGTCTTTTAGTAGAAAAAAACATTCTTAGCACAGCACAGTTAAGACACCATATACATGACATAACATCTTATTCCTCTAGTGTTCTTATGCGTGCCATTTTGAATGACAAACTGGCAGCAACAGTTCAGAATGCAAGCAACACTGAAGAAGAACATATACTTGATCTATTGTGTTTTGGAACACCAGAGTTAATCCAGCCTCAGGGTATTCATGGCAATGGAAGTCTGGTATTAGCACCTGATCTTCATGTATCTCATCTATCACTTTTGACAAAACAGCAGCTTTGTTCTCTATTAGATCCACCAGATCCTATGGGAAGAGATTGGTGTATGCTAGGTGTTTTACTAGGAATGACTGATAAATTACCAAAATTAGATCCAGGAGATGATCCTGTATTTAGTTCCACCACAAGAATTTTAGAAGAATGGGCAAAAGATTCAGGAAGCAGCATTGGACTATTACTAACTAAATTAGAAGAGTTAGGAAGAAAAGATGCAGTGGATATAATCCTAAGAACTGTTCCCTTAATGAAAGTCTTTCCTATAGAAGAAGAAATACCTACAGATGAAGGTGTTGGTGTAAGCAGTGGTTCTCATACCTCTAGTTCAAACTTATCACATTGAACTGTATTATAAATACTTTCATACATATAAATATGAACATACTACATCAACATGAACATATTATATCATTCCAAGAATACTTTTTGTTAACAGATCAATATTAATCTGTATTTTTCAAAGGTCTAACTAACCAGCTCCAATATATGTTATATAACTAGGAATTTTACTGAATTCCATTTTCTTACCTTTTTAATAATTCTTTAATTCATATCTGGATTTACTGTTTTATAAATTCTGTTCACAACCATCTTTAACATTTTTAATATAATATTCCTTCATAAACTTCATATTAAATGGTATGTTAAATAATTCATTATAATTTGATTTTTAAATAACTTATTTTCATTTGTTCATCTAATATCATCATCATAAACAGTTTTCTACCACTAGAAATTCAAATGATTTATTAACAATATAAAATGTTTTTTAGTCATTTTCCATATTGATATGCAGAATGTGTATTAATAACCTCATCGCGTATTTTAGGCCAATGTTAATAAAATGTGTAAGTATGTAAATAGTCTATAAAAAAATAATGTAAATATATATGGGAGCTGGTGCATCACCTTCCTGCAACATTCTAGTTGGTGCTGAAATCCATATCCTGTTTTGTTTTTAATAAAAAAAATATATCATCAGAAGATGGATTTTCAAAACTTTTAGGCTCTTCATCTCTCATAGTGCCATTGTTTTAAAAGCAAATGAAAATAGTATTAATTTCAATAGAAGCAGATTAACTAATTTTAGAAATATTCAAAGTTTTTTTTCCAAGAGAGAGAGATTGCCAAATAATTTACCAAATAAATCATTGTCGATGCCATATTTCATATTGTGGTATATTCTTTCAACAAAAACAAGAGTGATTGGTTTGTGTGTTCCTCTCCAAAATAAATTGATGCTTTGAACATGTACAGTAATTTTTGTATGGAGAATAAATTGATCAATACAAATTATATATATTTTGTTATATTTAATAATAATTTTTATTACAAATATTATTCATACAATATAAGAAAAATTTGGCATAACTTATAATTAAATAATTTTGGCACATTTAAACATAAGATGAAAATACATACAAATGAACAAATACATTGTCAAAAGTTTATAGATCTAATATAAAATTATATTTGTTACTTTTGTAATTGAAATATGAGTGCTTAAATACATCTTTTTGCATTCAGATTGGCTTCATTAAAAAATTGTATTCTTGAGAAACAAACTATATCTTATTAGATTTCTTTGGCTTAATTTGGATGCGAAGAAATTCATTACTGACTTGTTTCACTCTGGATGCATAACTAGAAATATTTAATGAAACAATTTAAATAAAATCATAAAAAATGATTGTCTAATGAAATAGTCACCAAACTTTTAACTTTTAATTTAATCTCTTTAGCAGTGAATGAAAATAATATGCACCCCATACAACAGGTATGTATTAGAACAAGCAAAAAATCAAACTCAGGAAAACTTGTGCAAGCACTACAGTTTGGAGACCACTGATATAATTGAATTTAATATGAATAAAAAACATTTTTCAAAATGCATTATAATAAAGATTAAATTAAAAAAAAGCATATAGAAAATTTATCACAAAATTAATTTTAATGAATTGAGGAAATTTATTAAGATAGTAAACAAGCATCTGTGTTATAAGAAAAAGAATGAATATACTTACAGTAATGAACTTAAAGTTTCATCTAAATTACATTCTGCTGGTGAGACGTTGACAAACATTAAAGTTTTAGAGTTACCACCTATTGAATCTTGCATAAGTTGTGTTAGTTTGTTATTTCTATAAGGTATATATGATTGATCGGTCACTAGGGCAGCTATAACATCAGCCAGAGCAGAAAGTGATTTATTAATACAGTTTGCTTCCTGAAATAAAAATAATTAAATAATTTCATTTCCATGATTTTCCTTTGTTTAATTCTATTGTATCGCTGTTGATCTTCACAAAATTTAAGCATGAAATTAAAACAGAAACAAATACAAACTAAAACTTCACTTTTGTATATAAACTTAGGTCCTCATTGAATTTTACACACATCAAATTAAAAACTTTGATGTGTGTAAAAGTCAGTGAGGACCATCTGCCCATGTTAATTTTTTGTTTTTTAGTTTTCCTATTTTATAACCATTGATTTTATGAAATGTCAAACATTTCATAAAATCACTGGTTAAAGTGCCTGATGGATTAAATGCTCCTGCAAGTATACATGGCATTTTAATGATTGGGATTAGGTAGTATTTATCAGTTTCAAGCTATTTCATAGCAATTCAGCAAAAAGCATATTGTGTACTAAAAATTATGGTATATGTTAAATTACAAAATATTGCATTAAAAGTATTAGAGGAATAAATCTAGTTTTAAACCAATTTTAAAAGACCTTAAATTAATTGTCTACTTTACTATGTCCACCATGTTGGAATAGAGATTAAAAAATTGTCTTTGATGACATTACAATTTAATTAAATTTTAAAGAAATTTACTAATTGATTCAAAAGTTATTACTGTCTTATCATTAACTAATGTGGTGATTTTGGAAGCTTCACTTTCCTTTTTTTTAGAAAAATAGGTTATTATTATTTTAAAATTAATTTTTTAATCTAAAATTTCTCTTCATAAATATTATAGAAAATTTATAATGAATATTACTCGTTCTCATCATTAAAAAGTCTAGCCACGAATAACAGGAATTGTTGCATATGACAAACTGAATTGCTGAAAACAATACAGATAAAAATTTCTGAAAATATTTGCATGCCATGATTGTCTAATTTATAGCAATATTATTTTAGATTTTTAATCTCTAAGGGCTCATCGTAATGGAATGACTTAAAATACGATATTTTGTTACAAAACTAAAAATTTTCCTCTTATTGAAAACAGTTATTTCTTGGAAATGATGATTTTTATCATTCCGATCATAAGATTTATTGCTTAGCAACTATTAATAGCGATATAAAATGAATCGGGCATGAGCAGTCATACTCAACCTTTTTTTTTTCTGGGCCACATATATTTTGTTGCTATATCAAACGGGCGGCAACATGCTATATCAGCAGTCAGCACAATACTGTTGTTGTTTGTAATAATTTCTTGAAGAAAGATTCGTGTCTTATTAAAGACCTTAAATGACTTATTAAAGCAAAAGTATCATTAAATAATTTGTTTCTTGATATAATGGCAATCAATGTTATATTTTTTTAAAATGATACTTTCTTGATAAACACGTGCTGAACCTTTTATTCAATTCAGCAAAATATTCCTCTTTTCAGTTATCTTGAAATATTGTTTTCATCAGATATTTTTCGTTTGTTGTTTGAAGACATCGTTATAGGTATTTAAATTATAGTTTGATATAAAATAGTGCTTTACAAAACAAGTTTCGAATCACTTATGATAACCAAAACTATAATGCTTATTTATAAATATAAATAAATATTAATAAGGGATTTATAGTAATTTATAAATCACTATAAGATCCCTAATATTAAACAAAACAGTAACTCAATATAAAAATGTTCACCTAATCTATACCCATACACCAAACGTAACCGATATACATACAATGTTATAAAATAGTAATGTACTTGTTACGGCGTAGCGAATGTTCGCTGCGAAGGGAAGAGGATGGGCAGATAACTGTCGTCTGTGTTTGCTTAACCGTCAATCAATTATTGCCATTAATTTCAAGATTTAAAAATTTAAATTCGTGACTGCGTTTTGGGCCGCATGCGAAAGCTTAGTGGGCTCCAGGTTGAGTTGGCGGATCTAGAATTAATGGAATCCATTCATTAAGGAAATAGGACCTTATAAAAAGTATCTTGTCATGACTTTTTATTTTTTTAAATTGCATTTCTATCTATTAATCTTTAATAAACATTAGTGTTTTTGTATTGAGAAAAACATAATATATGAATTTACCTTTAGTTGATTAGCTATAGCAGCAGATTTTCCAGTTCTTTCACTTCCAGCCAAATCGATCATACTAAACTATAAAAATATTTTAATATCATAAAAAGTACAAAAAAGATTACAAAAGATAACATTTTACCTTTCCTTTAAAAATAGTTCCGGTTAATTTATTATTTCCTTCTATATTTATATTAACTATCAGATGAGATCTGGAACTAGCAGGATTCATTTCTGGAATTTTTTCGCATGTTTATATAATATATATATATTTAATTAAGATTTTATAAAGTAATACTTACTAGTCGATGCAGTATGACGATTGTTACATGCATTGTAAAATAATGAAACTAGTTGGTTAGCGTTAGTTACTTTCATGGCCACAGCACCTTGAACATATACTTGGCCATTGGATAATTTCTTAATTTCTAATTTTTCCTGCATTAAACAATGTGATAAGCTAGCATAAAAATAATTTTAAAATAATTAAACTTACATTGTTTCTTCACCAACCTCCGAATTTCCATTTTTAAGTAAATCTATTAGTGCGTCATTGTATAATTCGAAAATTGAAATTGATACTGTAAATTCTTGTTTTTCTCTAATAATTAAATAACGTAATAAAGATAAAACAGTCTCAAAACAATTTTTATCACGTTTGATTATCGTTAAAACTTACCTATTTTCGTTTATCAAATCGAAAACCTTATAAAAAGATCTGATAGCTAACCCGGGATCATCTTTATTTCCGATTAAAGTATAAGTTTTCCCAGAACCTGTCTGGCCGTAAGCAAACAGACAAACATTATATCCATCAATAACAGATTGAATAAGATCCTGAAACATTTTTCCTTTTTAGAATATTTGAATCGCTCTATTTAACATTCTTTCAAACCATTTTATTCATTTAATTACCTCTGTATCCTTGAAAACATCCTCTTGATTACTTTGGGATGAGAGAATACCATCGAAGTGAAATTCTTTGCAGCCTTTATTCGTTTGCAACAACAGTGTATACTTGTCTGGAATTTTTACTATAATCTTAGAATTCTAAACACAAAAAAAACAAAAAAAAAAATAGATTTCGTCATTTTTTATCGTATAAAAAAGAATGCAACTAATTTTTCCTATACCTTTTGTTTTTCCCCTTCATTTAAAGGACGTATTCTGCAATAAACTCTCACTCTACCCTTCATGTCTTCCACCAAATTATAAAACTTTTTTCTTAAAATCTGTAAAAATTGTTGATAAAATTCGAATTTAATAAAAAAGAATTTTATGGTACGATTAATAATAATTGCTAATAGCAGAGAAATGTTTCTAATAAGAAAGCGTTTATTGTATTTAAAGTTATGAATAGCCGTATAAAATTACAAAAAATAAAATTTATAAAACAAAAAATGCTGAAAATTTTCAGTTTTGATGCTTGTTTTTTACAATTTTGGAAGAGCTGACACTACATTGTATAAAACTGATAAAACACTTACATCATACACTTCTCTATATGTTTAAAAATATATAGTCTACAGTACTGTATAGATGAGAGGTGATGGAATCATGACTGGATAATTACTGAATATTGTTAGGTTGGGAGAAACGAATCGCGGCATGTCGTTCTTTGATCCAAGAGAGAACTTTTTAAATAAATAAAATTATTAATTCGTGATAAATGTAATTGCCTAATAAGTATAAATAGTCTTCTACCAGTTGTATTATTCGACATAAATATTTAATTTCTTAAAACTTAGTTGCTTACGTTCAACTTTATCATCAACGAAATCTATAAATTAATACAAAAAAACTAGAAATAAAAAAAAACTAAGGAAAGATTAATGTTTCAACAACTTCAATTATCGAATTATCAAGAAATAACAAAAAATTGATGCCTATTAAGATAAAGAACATCATAAAAGAACTGACTGAAACGAATGAAATTGTGCTATTAATTGTTTTTAGTATTACTCCACGTTACTTTATACATTGTTAGGAAAAGCTGCAGATCTTTACGTTTTTCATTTCTCAATGCAGAATTTTTGATTCCGCATAAGTTTTCCTTGTAAAAAAACTTAAAAAATGTCGCTTTTATACCATTAGAAATGTGAAAATAAAAATATTTCTGACAATTAAACTTGCATATTTCGTACAGTGAACGGCAGTGACACAGTTATTTATTTATAGTGAAAAAAAAATACTAAGCGATAACAAACGGGTTTACCTCGTAATCTGTAATTCAGACGGTCTTATTTTGATAACAATTAAATGATTCTTTAAGTAAAAAAATTCGTAGCTATAAAAATAAATCCATCACAATTGAATAATAATAATTACCACTTCTTTTTGATAACTTTCCAATAAGATTGCGTTTTTCTGTTGAAGTGTAGTGATTTCATTCTCTTTTTCGCAGAGTTTATCGTTCGATTTCTTTTCTTGTGCGTGTAACTGATTTAATTTCTGTTGAAGTTTATCTTTTTCCCATTCTAACTCATTTATTGTCTAAAAACAAACATTCATTTATTACCGATGCTAAAAATAAATGATCGAAAAATGAATTTACCTGTTTTAATGTAAAGATTAAATTATCTTTCTCCAAAAGTATTTTATTCTCTTTGGTTAATAATTGATTTTCTTTCGTTTGTGTTGTTTCTTCAACGTTTCTTATCATTTCTTTCGGTTCGCTTCGCACCTGTAACAGATAAAATACTGTAGTTTAATACAGTTTTTTGTCGTTATAAATTTTTTATTTATAGACTTACCAAAAAAGGAATACGGGTCTTGTCTTTCGTAAATCGATCGATCATTCTTTTGCATCCAACTTGAACAGCCATGTCCACTCTCTCCTTATTTAAATTTGTTTCTACATATTTCTGAATTAAATAAACTTATTATGTAATTAGTTTTAAAAATGCCAAAACAATTAAAATCCATTATATTCGTTAGTAAAATATAGATAATCCAACTCAGGGCTATTTTTTTCCTATATGCTAGGAACTGCGATTTTGGAAATCCGTTTTTATCACCACAAATCGTGACGAGAGAGAAATTCCTGCCTAGAATGCGATAGCATAATGTCAGACTGATAGAACTTAGCTTTTATTGAATTATAATTATTGGCGATTTTTTTATTTGTACCCCTTACACTAATTTTAGAAGAGCGCCTCCTTCTATTTTACTTTCGTCTACCGGCTCAAATAACCTGATTCAGTTTATATGAACTGTAAAGGAATCGTCTCTATAATTCGACATTATTCTTGATTTTAAGTTGAAATGTTTTCCTTGAAGTATTTAGATTTTTATTTTTATTGTTCTATTGATTCTATTGGTACTTGGTCTGCTCAAGGGTGCTAGAAGAATAGAATCTGCAATTTTATTTAGATTTATTTTCAAAAACAATAGTTTGATTAATATTTCGTGTTATATATGTGATTTCAAATAATGACTATTGCATTTTATATATTTCGAATTTGTTTCTGAATGTTTATTTCCTAGATTCGTATTTTAATTTTACGGAATTTCTTCTTCTTCTTTCTTTTCCTTCCCTATGTGAAAACTTATTCCCCGAAGACGATATACGCGAAAAGTGAATTTGAATTTTTATGGAATTTTAACAATGCTCTGCTTATATGAGAGTGATGTGTTAAATCAGAAAAATTTGTATATATTTTTCTATTATGAAAATTACAGATGTCCCAAAAGTCTGGAATCATAGAGAGTTTTTATAGAACATGTTCGAAATGACTCTCATTATTGGTAACATATAGATCCGATCGTTTCTGTCATTCCATTGATTCTACCATCATCAACAGAGTATTAAAATCTGTTGGCAAGGGTGCTTAATTTTGGATACCAACTATTACAGATCAACAATCTTCTTAGTTTAAACCATGGCTTTTAAGTGCTCCAAATATAAAAATTAAGTGGTGTCAGATTTGGGCTTCACTCAATCTACCCAGGTCACTGGATAGGTTGCCGAAGAAGTGTTTCATCATCTACTTAAAAGAAAAATGAAGGAATTCACTATAATTCCAAATTTTTGAGACACCCTGTATATTCGATGTAAGATATACATCGAATATACAGGGTGATGTACGATGTATGAAGTTTGAAAATGTACATTTTTAAATATATTAACTTGAAATTACATTAACACCATATGATGTAATATAGTGATAATGTAGACAAGACTTATTTTTTTTTCATCTTCAATTAAGATAAACGTGTTCGACATTCTATTGTTCACAGGAATCAGTTTTTACCTGCAGTTGCGCTATTCTATCTTTATATACTTGAATTGTGGAAGAGAGAACATCGACTCTAGACGAACTGACAGTTAACCTCTCTATTTCACTTTTCAATAAATCCATTTGAGCTTTTGTTTCTTCTACTTCTAACTCTTTCTGTTCTAAAGATTTAGATCTTTTGTGTGGCGGGCATTCCTTTCCACTTAACAGCATACTCAGTTTTGCTCGTGACTCCGCTAATTTTACTTGTAGTTGAGCCTGTTCCGCTTGACCTTGCGATAAATTATTCTCTAAAAACTTGACTCGCTGCATTGTTGCTTTATTATTATTTTCCACCTCCTTTTGACTTTCTTCCAGCTTTCGGACATTCTGTACGCGTAAAAATTATTATATCAGATATTATGTTTATACAACGTTTTAAGTTAATAAAATGCCTTCTCACATTTCTCAAATGTTTGATTTCTTCTTCTCCTTTCTTTAACTTTATCGTCAGTTCTTCCTTCTCCTTAGATAGGGTTGTGATAGTTTCTTCTAATTTGTAGCACTGAGAACACTTCTGAGTAGATGAAACTGTGAATGTTGCGTCTGAAGCCAACGAACCAATTTCTTGCATGGATTCAGTCGGCGATCCGGGTAACTGGAGATAATCTTCGTTGTATAAATCTCCCTTAAAAATAA
>WUQG02438666.1:0-13769 GCA_011317285.2 Androctonus mauritanicus
TATTTTCCTATAGGAATAATGTTTCACTCAGTGCAGATTCATTTAATACGGTATTTTACAGGAACCAATTAACCATATTAAGCGAAGTATTCCTGTATTTAGTTTTTTTTTTTTATTTAAAAACAAAAATGTTTTGATAAATTATTATTCAGCATCATTTGGATTGCTCTCTTTTTTCTTTGAAATATTAAATGACAATATTTTAAACATTTTTTTCCACATTGATTTCAAAAATATTTCTTAAATGCATATATTTTGCTCATAAAGCCAATGCTCTAAAAAATTGCAAGATAACTTCTGAAATTACACCAAAATGATAAGAAACAATCAAATTACAATGGATTTGGATGTTTTTAGCTTCATGTTTGGATCTCAGACATCTTTGGTTAATTTTCAATAACAATCATAAATTTGAGTCAGTGATGATGATGATATTTGATTTAACAATTTATAAGGAAATGCATACACAATTAATCCTATCATTCAGTATATATCTAAATATATTGAATAAAAATTATTTACAAAGCAAAATTGAGTAGAAATAAATGTGATAATATCTGGTCTACAATAGCTTGTTTAAGCTTTTGTAAACAAACTCCTTACATAAAAAAACTTTTTCACTCCTCACATATCTTATGTAGGCATTATCCTGCCTACATAAGATATCTGTATTTATGCCTGCAAACTTTCAAATCAGTGATATTTTCAAGTATCGTATATGTTATATTTTTCATTACTGATGATTATTAAAATAAAATTTTTCAATACAAACATTTATGAGCTGGGATTAAGGGTCAAAAATATACTACAAAGTTGAACATTCTATTATCTCCAATTATATTGGATTAATTTCCATATCTATCTGTATTTATGACAGATTCTTTTAATCACTGTATCTCAGTACATATTGGTAAAACGAGAATCATACAATTACTTTTATTAAAACATTAATTTATTATTTAAATTCTATAAAAAATCTGTAATTTATTATTTAAATTCTAAAAATATTTATAAATTATAAAACTTAAATAATAAATTAATGTTTTATTAAAAGTAATTGTATGATTCCCGCTTTACCGATATGCACTGAGATACAGTGATTAAAAGAATCTGTCATAAATAGAGATAGATATAGAAATTAATCCAATATAATTGAACATATATATCACATCTACAATTTAATTTATTCTATTATCTGTTAACCTTCTGAAATTCTAAAAGTAACAATTTTAAAAGATTTAAAATGTTACCATTAAATAAAATTTAAAATTAACATAGATAAGAAGTAAAAATGTGTTTAATAAATTTTATTATGTTAATGCCTCTAATTACATATTAATCTCAAACATTTTTGTCATTATTATATTTATATTGGATGTGTAAAGTTTCAATTTTGTTCTATGTATTAATAATACAAGTTGTCCTCAACTTATGATACAGGGTTATCAAACATCACCTTATTATAAGTCAAAAATATTAAATTGAAAATCACCTATAATGGTAACAATTTTAGTAGTAGTTATAAACAATGGAATACTAAATCCTTTAAGATATATAATCATCCATATTTGATCCCAGGCTCAGTTCCAAAGCATAAAATCATCCAGAATTGAACCTGATCCCAAAAGTGGTAAACAATTGCTACAATATATTTGTTTTATTAAAAATATTTGTAATCCATATGCTATGAAAATAGCCAAGTTTGGAATATTGTAAGGACCATTGTAAGATCAGAATATCAAAAGTTGAGAACTACTTGTGTATCATTTGAATATAAATTATGAAAAATTAAATAATTTATTCATCTATCTTTACTCCAACAATTTCAGATAATTATCATATTTTAAATATTATTTGATTTTTCTTCTAATAAATAGATGGAAAAAGATAAATATGACTTTCTGCGAGACAGAAATGGTAAAGTAGCAGTTTTCCTTTCCAAAATGACAGATGCAGAAGTTGGAACTTATGTTTGCCATGCTACAAATGATTTGGGAGATGCTAGACAGAAGATAAGTCTGCAGATTGCAGGTATTAAATGAGTAAGATTTTTAGTTATTGTTGTCTTTAATTGGTTATTTATTATTATTATTATTCAATTACAGAGGCACCATCATTCATCCAAAGATTGGAATATACTTCCATCATGAATCGAAGAAGTGGTCGTCTGCACTGTAGAGCAACAGGTTTGCCATATCCAAAGATTAAATGGTTCAAAGACTGGTTCCCCATTTATGATTCTGAACGTTATAAAATTTTGTGGGAAGAACCAGACAAATGCACTTTGTTTCTCAATGGAGTGATCTTAAAGGATGCTGGATTGTATTCATGTACTGCTGAAAATTTAGCAGGAACCGTTTCCTGTTCTGCTATGGTCTCAGTGGAGGGTAAGATATAAATATTAAAAAAGATACTGGCATATATTTTACTTAAATTTTGTTAATGTATTGGAAATTTTTAAAAAATCTAGAGTCAGAATTAGAACATGTCATGGCAACTTACAGCAGGCCTAATATTATCAAATCTCGTACAAAACCTTTTGAAGATTTCTATGATATTGGCGATGAAGTGGGAAGGTAAAAATATATTTATTCTAATTCATATAACTTTTATTGTTGCATTTTATAACTTTTATTGTTTATTTTCAAGAGGAACACAGGCCATCATTTATCATGCTGTACAAAGAATTACAGGAAACAGCTATGCTGCAAAGATGATGCATGGAAAGGGTAAAGTCCGTGAATTAATGAATGCAGAAATGGATATAATGAATCAGTTGTGTCATCCCAAACTTATTCGACTGCTGGATGCTTTTGAAAGCAAATCTGCTCTGACTCTCATCACAGATCTGTATCCTTTGCAAATATTTAGTGTTTTTTTAAAAAAAGAAAAAGTTATCATATTTCTTTGACTCTATATAGTTGTGGAGGTGGAGAATTGTTAGATGGAATACTGAAGAGAGGAAAAGTAACAGAGAGAGATGTGGCTAACTATATCAAGCAAATTTTAGAAGGATTGGAACACATGCATGAAAAAAATATTGGTCACTTTGGATTAACAGTCAGTCATTATTTGCAAAATAGAAATAAAAATGTTTTAATAGTTGTAATTGCCACTTTAATTTTCTTTCTAGATTGGTGATGTTCTAATCAATCATGTGAATTCAAATATCATCAAAGTGGGAGACTTTGGTCTAGCTGCACGCTTACATTCAGATAAAGAATACTTTCTAGATTATGGACATCCTGAATTTGTTGCTCCCGAGATTGCCAATAAACAAGCTGTTAGTTTAGCTGCTGACATGTGGTATGTAAAGTTTCATTATTTTAATTATAATGCCAATTGATTTTAATTGAAAATTATTTTATTCCAGGAGTGTTGGTGTTATTACTTATTTGTTGTAAGTGAATTGTTTAAATTATTGTTTTTAACTAGCAAAAACTAGCACACTATAAATTTTTTAATATCTATTTAATGCAGATTGAGTGGAATTTCACCATTTTTGGCAGAAAATGATATGGAAACTTTAAAAAAAGTTCAACAAGGAAAGATTAACTTCTTTCCTGATGCATTTATTGGTGTTTCAGATGATGCCAAAGATTTCATGTCAAAGCTCTTAGTTTTCGATCCTAAGTAAGTTTTTAGATGACTGAATAGTAATACATGAATAATCTTATAATGTAAATAATTATCATGTTTGTATAGTGAACGTATGGAAGTGAAGATTGCATTGCAACACAGATGGTTAACTGTAAGATATTTTCCCATTGTTTTTAATGTTTTAATTAAATAAAATTTGAAATAGGGAAAATTATTTTAGGGAGAAGGTATTGCTAATGGAGATATATATCTTAACAATATAGAACGTTTAAGAGATTATCACAGAAAATGGAAGGATTGGGTGAGTTTTCGTTTTTAATCAAAAAAAAAAAAAAATCTGGATGATATATCAATTATTTTATTCTGTTAGTATTCAAATGCATCTTGCAAACGGTTTTACCGCCGAAGACCATTAGAATCATGCTTCACTCATCCAAGTAAAATGATTTATCCACCTGGAGAAGAATATACACCACCCAGCAGTCCAGAACCAGAACTGGATAGAACACACATCAAACCTGCAGAATTTGATGATACATATAAACAAAAAATCAACAGGGAAGCAATAGACTTCCGTTCTGAAACAAAGTGAGTCAAAGAATAAAATTTTGATTATAATATCAAGGAATATACATATAATAAAAACTATTTTCTTCCATCAGCTACCAGAATGGACCAGATACTTATCTTCTTCAGTATAGGGACACTGAATTTCCACTTCGCATCCGTGAATATTTGAGGGTCGGTGCATCTATTAGTCCTAGTTTAGCCAATAATCTAGGTGATACTCATTGGGGTGACAGCAGAGTAAGTTGAGATTTGTATACTATTTAGAATCATTTAAGTTTATTACTAAAACAAATTTTTATTTTATAGGTAACAGTTCGAGAGAGACGGAGATTTGTGGATATTATGGATGAAGAAATCACTGATGAAAGAATAGGTAGAGGAACTAGAACCATTCCTATGAGATTACATCATGAATTAGGAACAACAGGCTATGCTAGAGAACAAATGGAAATGTTGAAGAAAGAAGTATGGAAAGATAAAGGAAGTCGCGAAGTAGAAATAGGTAAATATTCATATCATTACAGCTTTACAACTATGAAGTTGTAATCAGTAGTTTGAACTATTTATATATATTTTGTATTTAATTAACTCAATGTATAAATATAGTTTGCATTCTTTTTTAGGATTTGCACCATACTTTAGAGAGAAAATAAAAGATGTGGTCATTGAAGAAGATCAAGAAGCTGTGTTTACATGTTATGCCATTGGTGATCCTTTACCTGATTGTTCTTGGTTCCGGAATGATGGCATTTTGATTGAGAGCAGTAGGATTCAGGTATTTTTGATGAAACTTAAACTAAGTTTGCATAGATAAATAAACTTAAGAGAGTTTATATTTTAGATAAAACAAACAAGTGATGGAAAATGTGAACTCAGATTAAAACCAGGTAAAGGCTATGATGTAGGAGTTTATAAGTGTGTAGCAAGAAACCTTCATGGAGAATCCATCTGCCGAGCCCGAATGAAGCTTGGAAGTAAGTTGAACACATTATAATCTATATATGAATAACATGACTCAAATGCATTTTCATTTTCTATTTAGGTGTTCCTGATAGACCTGATACACCTGAAATAGATCAATATTCAGATAATGCTGTGTATATAACTTGGAGAGCTCCAAAATATACTGGCAACACTACCATTTTATGTTATAGAGTCGAGTGTCACAAAGCAGGTCTGTGGATATTACTATTTACCATTGCTAAGAATCAGTTTCCATATTAATAATTCTTATATAAATAGGTGAAGCAGAATGGATTACAGTAGCAAGTAATATCACCCACGAGTTTTATGTCATTCATAAACTGAATCCATCGACTGGTTATGAATTCCGAGTAAGTGCAAGGAATAAATTTGGATGGAGTCTTCCTAGTATTCCAAGTGAACGAGTCACAACTATGGCAGAAGGTAACACAAAAAACAAATAAGAATAATAATTCATACTTAAGTGCATAATCTTAAATAAGCATGTTATACCAGGTGCTCCAAAAATTAGAATTACCAAAGCTCGTAAATATCAACAAGAGAAAACAGAACAGAGTGGTGAAATTGAGGCTGAAGAAACAGAAGAAACTGAAATAGACTACAACATTGAAAAAAATCCTATTCCAATTATTGAAGGAAATCCAACTGACTTGTACAATTTTGTATCAGAAATAACTAGGTAAGTTTAAAGATATAAAGAAAGCTCCAAATATGTCGCTATAAATTCCAACTTTATAATTTTAGGGGAAAATTTTCAATGATTGTCAAATCTTGGATTAAAGATCTGCAATCAACTTTGATAACCAAAATTATTGTGGATACAGAAGGACATGAAAAATCAGGAAGGAAGGAATATGAAATTCACAGATCGTTAAGGCACAAGAATATTGTAGAGCTAGTATCTGCCAGCTATAAAGACAATGTGACAATATTAGTGATGGAAAAACTATCTGGAATGGACGTATTGAGTTATTTATCTGCACATACAGAGTATAATGAAGAAACGGTTGCCAAAATAATAATTCAGGTAAAAACATCTCAAATATTCCTTAAACCTTATATTCACATATAAATAATTATCTTTATTATTTGCAGGTATTAAATGCCTTAGAATATTTGCACTTCAGAGGAATCTGTTATATTGAACTACAACCTGATAATGTGGTGATGATTGATGAAAAGTACCCAAAAGTCAAATTAATTGATTTTGGTTCTGCACAAATGGTACCAAAAGCTGGAGGAAAAGTTGATGTTAAGGGAAGATTAGAATATTTGGGTAAGTTATATTAAAATTTGTAGAAAAATAATATGAATAAGGATATGAGATGGAATTTATAAATATTCACAGCACCTGAGGTCGTATGTCAGGAAGATGTATATACAACTACAGATGTATGGAGCATAGGAGTTCTGACATATATTCTGTAAGTGATATTTATATAATTTAATTTTTGACAATTCAAGATTTCATGTCTGACATTTTAACTTAGGCTAAGTGGCTGTTCACCATTCCAAGGAAAAAATGAAGAAGATACAACAAATAATATAACCTTTGTCCGTTACTGTTTTGACAACTTACATAAAGAAGTCACGGCTGAATCTACTAGGTTCCTTATTCAGACTTTCAAAAAATGTCCTTTGTAAGTCATTAAATAGGCAACAGTTTAGTCAAATATACTTCAAAATCAAAATCACTATCATATTGTTTTTAGGAAACGACCAACTGTTGCTGAATGCCTAGAGAACAAATGGTTGTCTCCAACAGAGTTCATGATCAGGAAGCGGGAGAGTGCAGTATTCCTTTCTCACAGACTTCACGAGTTTGCAGAAGCTTTCCACACACAAAAACAATCTTCGACCAGTCAGGAACTAGAAGAAAAGTTTGGCATGGCTTTCTCTAGGTAAGTTTTAATAGAAATTATTATTAATACTTTGTTGTTTTATTATATTCACATTAATGCTTTTGTATCTTTCAGAACTGTATCATTGGAAGTGGATGCATATGAAGAAATATGAGTAAAATAATTATGCTATCACAATTTGTGTACAGTATCTGATTCCTATGCATCTACCAAATAACTGCAAGAATCAGAACATTTTCTAAATTTATCTCCTTTGTAATCTTGTTAAATAAACGGGCCAATTTATTATTAATTTGAATTGTACTGTATATTTTGATTTAAAAAGTTTTCACACATTGCATTTGTTATATATATAAAAAAAAAAATCAGATATAATTTACTTACTTATTCAATGATTAAACATACAAAAATCATAAAAATATATACATATTTATTGACAGATATTATCTTCTGGCAAAATTGCTATCCATTGAATTTTTACTGCGTTGAATATTATATATATTCTGTTTAATTCTTGCCTCCACCGTGCCACTGGCTGCTGCTTTAGAAAGCATTGGTCTGTAATAGAAATAAATCAGAGGAAAATTCATTAAACTGCTATGAAGATTATTTACCATAACTACTGTATTTCCTCACATAATATTACTGCAACAGAAAAATGATTTAAAAAATTTCATTTCACAATACTGCTAATGTTGCACATGAAAATATGGGAACTGATAGTAGGTCAGAGATCAATGAGCAACAATAATGATTTATATAAGAAAATAAAAAACAAGCATTTTGGCATGAAAAAATTAACAATTTTTAGCTGAATGTCAATAATAAAATGATGCCATTTTTGCCTAAAAGTATTGAAATCTTGCTGCATATCTTTGAATTATAACATGAAAGCTGATTTGGAGAATTGAAAAAAGTTTAATATTCTATAAAGCATTGTTTTAATGGAGATTAGTATTCTACATTATTATATAATGCAAAAAATATATATACGAAATTAAACAACTGTATTAAATGTATAATAATAAGTTAAAAAATTTGCAATTGTTATGTGAGGAAATACAATATCAGTAATTGCTAATTGCTACAGCTATAATCAGTTCAATTCACAAAACTGAAAAATTAGAATTTAATATATTTCCTGAGCCAACATCAGATATAATCTCTATTCATATATAAAATTTTACATTTTTAAGTGAAAATGCTAAAAATTATTTATTTTATAATGCAAAATAATAATTACTTAATAAAATCTTTTCCTTTAACTTTTTCAATTTCCAAATCTTCTTTAATCTCTTCTTCTTTGTAATTTTTAACATTATTCTTTAATTGTTTTTGTCTCCATTGAGCATTTTCCATCATTTCTCGTCTTTTTTGTTCCATTTCTTCTTCGGTTACTCGCCTGAAATAAAATTTGTATTTTATATTGTTAATACTTTATAATCATTAATAATTATCATCTAAATATAAAATCCAAAATTTACTTCTTTTTAGGAGGTTTGTCGTCTTCCCTTTTGTACCAATCTCTACCTTTAGAATATTCTTTCCAATGATGCTTTTCCTAGAAATTAAATAAAGACATTATTTTTATATATTCAAATTTGCAATAAATAATATCAAAACTCACTATGTATTTATTTCTGTGTGGCAGTTTTGCTTCTGAATCTGAATCACTTGTGGAAGAACTCTTATAATTTTTTCTTTTCCGTGATATTTTTTCCATTTTTGTATGCTTGTGTAACTTTTTATGGGACTTCTTTTTATTTCCTGCTTTATCTTTCTTTTTCTTCTTTCTTTTTTCTTTATCTTCAGATAATGAATTTCTTAACTGTTACAAAATATAATTGTGTTAGCACAATTTTAAATTCATCCTAGCAATGTAAATGAAAAAGAGAGACAAACCAAAAATTTTAGATGATTATGATAAATATTTTGCTTAATTTATGATTCGGTAAAGTTCAGATCCATGTACAATAAGATCTCATAATTTTGAAATAAGAAAGAAAATGATAAATATATTCAACAATTCAGATTTTTGTAAATCAATTTATGAAAATAAAAAAAATTATTTAAAATCCAATACATATATTAAAATCTCATTTTCTCACATCATGTATCATGGAATTATATGCTTTCTTTATGTTTAAATTCTTATTATTAGTTATCATCACATATTCTTATTACTACTCAAAAATGAATTCTTATTACAAAATTGAATATTAATATAGTAGATATGTAATTCAAATCAAATACAAAATAACAAAAAGTTGTTGAGTCAAATTCTGCCTGTATATTATAATTTATGGTCTGTATATTTCTGTACAGTCTCATTACTATAGATGGGGTATAACCATTAACGACTGCATGGCTGATAATTAACTCATCATTTTTATTTTTCTCTGTTGTACAGTGTGTATTTATATGTCAGAGAAGTGTTTTTATCTCTGCTATTTTATATCTGTATGGATCTTCTGACCATGATGAAATCATCATCAGAGCATAAGTCAGTTTATGGTATACAGTGAAGTTTAGCACACAGTTCAGTTTTTTTTATTGAGATATCATGGAAATGTATTTCAGATTTTGAATGTTGATTCAGGTCAACATTCAAAGGAGCTATCTGAGAGAGAGAGAGTCCTAAAGAGCTATATGTGACTATGTTATGCTATACAATCTCATTTATAATTAGGAAAATGTCATAAAGGCATAGTACAAAAATGCAAAATACTATATGCAATGGGCATAGTATTTTGCATTTGTAATAAATTCTTGGATGATTGTGTTTTTTTTGTGTTGTATAACCAATTCAGCCATCACTCCGGCGGTAGGCTCACCAAGTGGGACGCCAGTCGACTGTCTATAGTCTTTATCTTCAAAGAAGAAGTATGACTCATAAGCTAAGTGTATTATATATACTTCTAATTAGTACCAGCTGTATTTACTCATTTAAATGTTCTAGAAGAAAATGATAGAACATGAGGCATGCTGGTGCTATAGCTATGAATGGAGCTTGTGGAAGTCTATAATTACAAAGTTATCTTCATTTGTAGGAGTACAGCTTTTGAGATTCTCAATGAATGTTGTAGGGGAGTTCACAGCATAAGGGTAATTTTTCATTTTGTTCAAGCATCAGCTTGCTATTTTTCTTTCAAGTGTGTAAAGTGGCAAGGCTGTTTTATCTACCATTGGTTTTAGCTTTATAAGCTGCTCATGGGTTTGCACATAGCCAAATAGGGAAGGGTATTTAGGATTACTTATCAATTGAAATTTTCAAGCTGTTGTAAAGTTCTTAGTAGTAAGCAGTTTTTTAACTTTTAAGTCAAGTGCTGGGGTTGGATCTGAAAGTAGCAGAAAGAAGTTTGAGGATATAATAAATTCTTATAACATGTTGGTATATGTAGTTGTCTGTAAGATCACTAGCTTCTTTGTTTTATATTCCCCTAGTACAAGTGACATTATTGTTAGCAAACTAATCTTTTGCTGCTTTAATGGCTATGTTTTCTTTTCTAGCTTTTTTTAAGTAATGAGAACTATGTCTTTTACTCCTATTTCATATAAATGCCCAATGTAATGGTCCCTTTAGTTTATCATCAAATGAAGAGAGGATCCTTTCTATTGATGGTGCAATATCGTCTATTGGCTTGTCATATAGCAACACACTATCATAAATTTTTAATCACTACTTTTGGTAGATCACAAGATTTGGTATCATCAATATTCGGGTGCTGAATTATTAATAGAAAACAATGTTTCAAAGAGAGAAAGTGAAGATTTAATCTTGATGTATGCTATTATTATTTTTATTAGCTTTTCTTTATTTATTATTATTTGAAATATTAGGTTTAATTTAAGAGTTAACATACATTTTACATCCTCTATCTTGGAAATGAAGTTACAAGTTATAGAATGGAAATTTTGTATTCCTGATGAACTCTCGTTGTATGATATTATCCAATCTAAATTCATATCACTGATCCAACTAGATAATTGAAGAATGATCTCTTATTGATGATGATATGAACTGTTTTATTTGTAAACTAGAAAGTGAGTTGTTGCATGACTGTATGTAAATGAGCAAGGTATGGGACTTATAAAAGTCACATCTGCATCTATGCCAGTAAAGTATAGTTTGCTTATAACTGAATTAGTGCCTCTCAATTTGTTTTTTATGATATCAACAACTGATTGTTTTTTCTGTATCAAAGTATGGGGGTATTAGATTAAGTTATTCCTTAAGATTAATTATTATTTCAAATTAATAAATTTATTGTTGGTTTGGTTCTTTGGATTGATAATTAAATAAATTTTATCACTAACTTGTTTTGTGCTATTTTTTATTTTTTAAATAAATTTTTGTTAATACTTTTTGTAAGTGTTTTGATTTAATAAATTATTTTTTATTATTTATATGTTTTTGAAATTGTTCAATTTGTTAGTTATTAGTGCACTAATGTATTTTTGTTATTTAATTCTAACACATATTCTTCATTTTTAACAACAGTTGAATTTCTGATTGTGAATGAAAATTCAGATCCTGGACTCTGGAATTTTGCAAAGTCATAAAATTGTTAGGTGTTAGAATTGTTGATAGTGTTGAATATTGTGACTTTGCAAAAATACTTTGGGACTTTGGGAAAGTAACATAACTTCATAGCATTTATTCAGTAGTTCAATTTTAATTGATTAGGTTGATAATGTTTCTGTGCAGTTTTCTCCAATTGTTTACATACATTTACATTTATATACAACTGTTCTAATTTATAAATATATTCAAACAATTCTTCATTTGAATAAGTGATGCACATTGCCTAACATTAAATGTATTTGTAGCAGTAATTTTGTTTTTTATAACAATGTTTAAATTTTTTATCATCATGGAAAGAATAAATTTTCCAGATTGAAATTTTTTCAAATTTCACTTTACAAACTGTGGCATTTATCAATTGTCTGAAGTTCAATTTTAGTATTAAGACTTATGACATTTTCCTTCCATTTTAAAATTAAGGTGTTGTCACTTGAAAAGACATCTCCTCAAAAGAATTATATCTATCATCAATTATCATAATTTTGATTTTGAAATTGGAAAGTGCAATAATACCTGCAGTTACTATTAATTAGTTCTCTCTTGATAAGTTTAATGATTTTCATTTCAACTTGAAGGGGAAATCTATATTGCTGTTGGTTTAATGAGATTTAAAATTAATTTTAAAATGAATTTTAATTATTTGAGCAAAATAATTATTATGTCTTATTGATGTTCTGTTTCATGTTAACAGTAGTTAACAGTATTTTAACATGAAACATTCTTTGCCATTGTATTAATTATTTTTTTTTTATATTATCTGTTTTCGTGTTAAACAATTTCTATTGTAGATATATAGAGTGGGTGATTGAGTAACAAACATATTCCATTCAAAGACAATGTTCACTACCTGAACTGTTCATTAAATGATCATCAATTTACCATAGATTTTTATGGGAATTTGATTAATTCGTTCTGGAGACTCAAAAAAGTAAATAAAACATTATATATCATTTTATTATGTTTATTTATATGTAATAACAATAATATATATGTACAGTTTTGCATTTTCATTTATTATGTTTATTTTCCATTTGTGGTGTTAAAGAATCTGTCCAATGTTGAGTGTTTTTCTCTCTTCTTTAGAATTTTTTGGAAGTGATTAATAGCATTGTTGTTGTAGAACTCTCCAAGCCTATTGATCTCAACCTGGTATGGGTTCCATTCTAACACCAATTTTTTGGTCTTAGAATGGCACCCATACTAGGCTCTCTTACCTCTTTTAATGAATCTTTGATTTGTTTTAAATTGTCTCTGAGTTCATTTTAATCAAGAAAAATCATTCTTCTCCCATCCTTACCCATAAGTCCACAAATATGCAAGGCCTAAACTTATAATTCCATCAGTCTGTTCTGTGAAGTGTTTGTTATCTGAACATAAAACTCTTTCATGAAAGTGTTCATTGTCTGATTTATTTATAGTCTGAACTATTCATTAACCGATCACCCACCCAAAATTTCACCCCTAGTATAGTTTTTTATAGTTTTTATCTGTAAATTTTGGAATCATATCTATATTCATTTGCAGTTTATTTAAATATTAATTTAATAATTACTAACTTTGCAAAGATACATGTTTCTAAGTCAAAATATATAATAAACATTTATTTATTTTATATAAAAAAAATTTACCATTTCTTGTAATTGTTTTAACTTGACAGGATTATTCAATAATTTTTTTTGTTTCTCTTCTTCTTGTTTTCTATAATAAAAAAGAATTATTATAATTTGTGCACAATTAAATCTGCTATTGTTATCAAACAAACATACAAGAAAATTATTTTCTAAATTTAACAATATTAAATACATTTAAATTCAAAATAATCAAATGATGTTGATAATTAAATGTTGATTTCTGTACAATATGGAAAAAATTATTTACAAATAAAACCAAAAATTGCTTAAAGTAAAAATTGATGACAATTTTAACAAATTTAATAAAAGGTAAAGGAATAATTTGTTTGATAATGATTATATCACAAATATTGAAGAAGAAGATATCTCAAAAAGTAAACTGAAATCCTTGAAAGCCAATTTAATATTTTAGTACAGTGGGGTATGCTACAACGAATTATTTGGTTCTAGAATGTTGTTTGTTATAGCATCTGTTCGTTCTAACATACATTGAAATACAGGTATTTAGGAATAATCCGTTCCATGTCCAGAGTCTAG
>WUQG02438677.1:0-13768 GCA_011317285.2 Androctonus mauritanicus
CCTTATAGCTTCGGACTGTATTTACTAAAAAGATTCTTAAAGATTTTTTGAATTTATAATTTTAGATAGTCTGGCTATAATATGAAGATTAACGAAAGAATAAATTTACTTTTTAAGATTTATAATGTATTTATTAATTATATTTTAAAATCCCATTTTTCGAAATAGAAGGAAATATTTTCTATCCATATTAATGAAATCTCTTAGAAAAGCTTTGATTTTTATATATAAAAAAAAAAACTTTCGATTAAAAGTTAATTAAATTTAATATTTGAAACTTTATTTTCATCCATTTTTAATGGTGTTAATTATAATTACTGTATTTTATTTCATTTTTTAATTGTTTGAAAATATAGCAAAAATTAAAAATGTAACGAAATGAAGATATTGTAGTAACTTTAACTTTTGATATAATTCAACACCTTTACCTGATTTCTTTTTTATGAACTAAACCACAATTGACACTTTAACCAATAAAATTCGACTACTTCTCTAACGTAAATATAGGGTCTCAGCTTCTATAACTAATCATTCCTACCTCACTCTCGTTATCCAAACAGACGAAGGGTAGAGGTCCTTTTGTTTAAGATCCACTGACGTCAACGGCGCTGCCACCTGTGAAAACAACTGAGGGAAGTTGGATAGTAATTAAAGTCTGTCACCGGTAAGAGCCGTTGTTTGGGTTAGAAGGACACACAATTAAGTGACGTCATCGGTAACAAAACATTAAAGCCACATCTGGTATCAACTCTAACGTTATCTTTGATTTTTGATAGTTCCGAAAAACGATAACTTATCTACCGCAATGTTGCAGATCATCTCACTTCTTTGACAAAATGCGTTGAATATAAATCTGACATGCCAGATATTTTGATCAAATTTGTATTGCTGGAAAATTATGGAAAATTATTAAGATATTTTAGGCCTAATAATTTTTTGAAAATTCTCCTTAAACGAGAAAAAATAATTATTGATAATTTGTTTGTTTACAGCATGAAATATTAAATTTAATTGCGTTTTGAACTGAAAATATTTAAATTCTATCTGATTTTTTCTCAGCTATTTTTAAAATTTGAGAAATAAATATCTTAAACATTGAATTCTTCAAGCAATTGATAAAATTTTAAATTCCATCTACTTCTCAAAGAATTGAGTTTATTTTTATAATTTATAGAACTAATTGTTAAATTTTATATTTTTATCTTCCTAAGTTATTAAAAACGATATACAGTAATTTTTTGTGAACTCCATGCTTTTATATACTTTGTAATTAAGTTATGCAACAACAAAAAAGTCTTTCTCTTATGTTATAGTATAACTGTTGTTTAAAATATATGATCGTTTATAAGACTTTAAGCAATTACGTGGATTAGTATCATTTTTGTAATGGTCGCTCAATTATCTAAATAAAATTCTTACCTATGTTGCGTAAATAAATTAAGAGCAACTTTTCTAAATAAAAAAATAATTAAATAATTGAAAAGTTATAAATGTTTTCTTTAAGAAACAATCGTATAATTGGCTATTTGGACGTTGGAAGATTCCAAACTGGGTTGTTCCACCTTAGATAAAATGAACGAGCCTTCTACATGACGTCACAGACGGAAGGATGACAGCCCTCTTCAATTTGGCAGGAGAGCACGTTGACTTAATTAAAGTTCCCGGTACCCTGTTAATTACGCAAGACTGTTGTCATGGTAACCATCTTCAACAACCGACTAATGGTTCAAAGTTCAAACAACGTCCCTCGATATATCGCTACATCGTACCTAGACCTAAATATCAAGCTAGATAATAGGAACGATTATATTACCGAAAATAATGACATAAATTAGTATAGTTACATTTATTTAAAATTTCTCCGAATATTTCATTACATTATTTATACTTTTACCGTATTTTAAAAGTTCGTTTGACCATAAAAACACCAAAAAGTAATGACATGTAAAATACAAGAAGTATAAAATGGCGCTTTCAACTGAAAGCCGCTAAACACTTTATTACAGGTTAATTAGTCTATTTCATAGCAATCTTTTACACAAATAAATGAATTGTCACATATGTTAACTATTATACTCAAAACGTCCGTGTTAACACGTGACAATTAGCTAATGTTTTCCATAAGATGCAATCGCGATACACTTGATTTTATTGGACACGTGTGGAACACAAATCATTTGCAATTTTTTTCCAAATATAGTCTAACTATGTGTATCGGTTGTGTGTTTCAAATCATTAAACGTTATAAACACATTTTCTGTTGTTAATTACATTTTTGAAAATATTTAAAGTTTTCTAATTATATTTTAAGATTCTTAATTATACATTTTAACACATTTAAATTAATTACATCGTTGTAATTAATAAATTTAGAATAGTTAGGCATAATATACATATGGTAAGAATATGTTTATTGTGCTTCTGCGTGATGATTTTTTTATTAGTTAAGTTGAAAAGATTTTAAAAGTTATTCATTTTTAGGGCACAGCATTAAGAAATGTTTCCAAGAAATGTGTTGTAAGTAGTTCAGCTTCATCGAATTAGCGCGTCTCGACACATTGGGGAACGTGTGCATTTAAGTGACGACGTAATCGACCGGTGCTAGTTTAAACGTTTACGTCACAGCCATCCCGTAAACGTTTTTCTCTCCCTCTTGCTTGTTTTTAATGTGTTGAATAGCTTTTCGAGTCCAGAGGTTGTCCGCTTTTATCTGATGTCGTATATCAAGGTTCTTTTGTCGGCTTTTCGGTTGATGTCTGGATAGCATGGGCTATTAACCCAAAATGATGCTGGGTGTGTTGTGTACATTGTGGGATTGGAAAGAAGGGGTGTTTATTATGATATTTGTTCTTGTGTGGGATGTACGCTCGTAATTGCTTCACAATCTTGTTTATAATATTCAAAGAAACAGGTTAGCGAATAAAGACTACGTTATATGTCCTTGAATTTGACGAGTTTTCAAGTGTAGGTGGTTAGTTTAAGTGAAAAGTTGTTTGCTTTCTGGAATTGTATGATTATTATATTTCATCTAGGATTTTTTCTCGATTTATCCATTAAATCGTCTTGGTTTAGCCCACGTTTACTATAAATGATTTCTCGTGAGTCTTGCATTCAGAATTTCAATGATTCAGATTCGAAGATGCATCGATGTATAAATATCTGTTCTTCATATCATGACTAAGGATTAGCTTTTAATATATTAGACAAAGTGTAAAAGAAAAGTTTCGATTTACAGAATATTTAGATATATTCTATGGATAACATCGAAATGCTGTTTCGACTCTTAAAATAAGCATCATGTTTAAATTTCATTTATCTGTCATAATCGTATACTTTATAAGACTAAACGAAGTAATGAGAAGTAAATTATTATTATAAATAATAAAGCATTTGTATGGTAAAACGTCTTCTAACATATTGTTGAATTATGATGACGTTGAATTAGAAGAGCGTTTAGTGGGCTTGGAAACGACGCCATTAGCCAGCTGTTAGCAGACCACTGATTAAGTTTATATCTTTCAGAGAAGATTATATCGATCGTGGTTATTATTTTAATCATTTACCTCCGTACACTGATTCGCTCTTAGATTCGTAATAATTAGATTCGCTCTTACAAATTTATCCTTTATTAGCTGGCTTACATCTTTATTATTGAAGTTATTCAGAATTTTTCTTTTTGTTTTGCAGAGTCTGAATGAAAATAGCAACAGATGAATTAAAGTTAAATTAAAGACTATAAAATGTATATATAATATTAATCGACTATTCAGGAAACTAGATGCTAATTATAGCTATTCAGGAAATAGTAAATTCCTTCTGGAAAAAATAATTTTGTTTTAAATATTTAAATTGGAAGAAGTTGATATGATTTATATAATATTGTTATTATAATAAAGATTTTTGTTTAGATTTTTTTAGACAAAATATTTTAAAAACTTTTTAAAAAAATAAAAAATAAGGAAACAAAGCGAAGATGGGGACTTGTTTTTATAACTTTCCATTTAAAAGAACAAGTGTTAAAAACAACAGATAAGAAAATAAAAATGTTACAATACCTTCTTCTAAAATTGACTAATCCTTTAGGGAATCCAAACTGAGATTTTTTGGTAAAGATTACACTTCGGTAGTTATCGATAATAAAATTTATATTTTCCTCGGGGAAATATTTTTATGTCTAGTTTATCCTTATTGGTATAATTTGGCTTTAAGAGACTGTTTTGATATAAAGACAACCGAGATTTTTTATTGTGAATCTCTGATTTATTTTGTTTGGATTCTTAAAGAGAGACGAGAAAGGGGGGAAAAACAGATTTTTATGAAAGTAAAAATAATTATGAAATTAATTTTTGTGAATGTTTATTAGATTTAAATTGCGATTTTAAAATATAAATTTGTAATTTATTAAATTCTTTAATGATTGAAATTAATATCTTACTTCCTGCTGTATTTAATTAAAAATTATATTTAAAAATGAATAAAATTATGAAATTTTAAATTACATTTTAAACCAAAATTAAAAATCTACCTATTTATTTTTATAGATAAAATTTAGCAAATTTATATTTATTTTCTTTTATATATTTTTGGTGTAAAAATTATAAAACGTTAAATCATTTAAATAGTTTAGAACCATTCAAACTATAAAATCTAAATTTTATTTATAAATTATCGTAATATGCAAACTATTTTTATTTTTGGTTGAAATAAAAAAGAAATAAAATTATAAATCTATTAATTTAAAGTATAAAAAATATTAAAAGATTCAATAACGCCCCATTAAA
The DNA here is from genome assembly GCA_011317285.2 of Androctonus mauritanicus. NCBI lineage: Eukaryota > Metazoa > Arthropoda > Arachnida > Scorpiones > Buthidae > Androctonus > Androctonus mauritanicus. Next base: position 4,782 of record WUQG02438677.1, read on the forward strand.
CAATAGGTATTGATCCTTTAAGGTACAGTTCTTCCCAATTAAACCATCATCTCTTATCTAGATAAGGAGCAATCAAATCTGCTATTCTCGACATCGCTCTCGATGCAACAAAGTTGGGATAGCAACACACGTCTAGCTGCAGGCTCTGAAGCAACATTAGATGGACACAGCCTAGAGGCTGGTTGGTATATAGGAACTTTGAGTAGAGGAACTGACACCCTAATTACGGCCGAGTTAAGCTTCACGCCTGCTTGGTCGTTAATTAAAAATCTTCTTAATTACATAGCGGCTGGAAAGACTGACGTCTTGTTTCACTCCTTCTACTCTTCCGCCATCTAATATCTTTTCTGGGGGAAAGAGAATTTTGATGTTCCTCCCTCCATTCTTTTGCTCCGAGTCTCTTTCTATGAAGGTGCCGCATTGTTATACTTCGAGAAAGGAATGGTTTTTCCTTATTCTAATTGGTTTTCTGAGATGAAGATAAAGTTAATAAATTTATAAATTGTTTTATGATAAATTAATAACATAAATTGCGAATTGTATCTATAATCTTCTAATAAACGAGATCTGTTTCTAAATCGATCTCACAATCTAAGTGGCCACTAATGCAATAATGGAGAAAACGAAATTTTTTTTATTCGAATAAAATATTTGTTCCCGTTTGCTTAACAGAGAGAGTTAATAAGTTATAATAACGCAGCTGAGTCTATAATTTAATAGAGTATTTGTCTTCTTAACACAAATTTTATCTGATTCTATGTAAACTACATTTATTTCTATAGAATTTTAACTGAAAGTAGTCATGCAAAGTTGCTGTTACGTTATGTAGGATAGCGTTGGCGTAAACAGATGCGATTTTACAAGAATGGAAAAATGCCAATATTGATTATCATAAAAAAAATAAATAAAATAAAAAGATTTAATTCACCTAAGAGTATTTATATTAAAATTTCAAATTCTTCAAGATTCCAAACATAATGCTTAGATTTAAGAAAAAATTATATGGATAGAATTACATAGAATATATCCAATCTAAAATTATAATATTTTGGTCAAATTAAGATGTATACAACTTAAAAATCACTGATGTTGTGTATAAACGTGTTATATTTACTAAACAGATTGGATACTGTAAGGAGAAGTAAATGATTTATAGCTCTATATTATATAATCTAATATTAAAAGCTATTTTTTGTGACATTATACTAAAAATGATTTAATTGTTTTATGCATTTCTTTTAAAATTTATCAGTTTATTTCTTAAAAGCGGAAAATAAAAATATTTTAGTTCGTCAACAGTTTATTATTACACTAATTAGTATGTTTAAGTTTCTATTTTATTAGTCAGATATAAAAGTTAAATTTATTAGCTTAATTATATGTCATATTTATGATCAAATTTAATAAGCAAACAACGTATAGAGTACAAATACTGATAATTTGTCGTGCAAAATAGTAGCTTATACACAAAGATGTGTAACATCGATACACGTTCTATTGAATAAAACATTAAAGACAATCAATCAATCTTCGCATCTTCCATTACAATCTCATTGATACGAGAGTTTCGTGAGATTAAAGTCTGTCTACTCCGCACCCTCATACTCCACCTTCCGTTTGACCCCTGACATAGAAGGATTGAAAATCTTTTTAGCAGGCTACCACGTACTGTATTGGTATCCGATCACGTTTTGGAAGCCGGCCTTGTAATGCAGGTTTAACCTGTCTTATGTTTACTTATACACTCGATCTGTATAGACTTCGTGATAAGTAAGCTCATACGATCGTGCTGAACATCGGTACACCGACCTCTGTCCCAGAATTCTTTGCTAGTGCACGGAATCTCTGATGAACGTTTAGGTGGTCCTTTGTAACGAACTTAGAATTCTTAATGGGTTGAGACCCTCTATAATTAAATGATATCGATATAGGTGTAACTGGTGTATTATATGTCATTTAGATCGACCTTACTATAATGGGATGGTTTAGAAGAGGAAAAATGAATGCGGAATGTTTACCTTATATATAATTGTTGACTAATTTAAACCGACACCGATGTGATTAGTCTAGTTGGGTGTAAGTGTTAAATGAAAAGTATTGAATAACTTGATTTAATTGTTAATTAATGACAGCTAATATTTTAGAAGTCGATACGATATTAGTTGTATAATTGAATATCTCGAATGTATTACGAATTTAATTGCTGAATATTGTTAGCGCGTTTAACCCACTTATTTGTGCAATCATCTAATTCGGAAAAATCAAAACTTTTCAAAAATTAAAAAAAAACTATTATTTGTCAATTAAAAAATAAATATAATAAATATATTTTAACAGTAAACGCGTGATTACAATTGGGCGACACGTTTTCTTTAAATTGTAACTTCACTCTCGACTCATAATGTAATTATATATTTCAAGTAATTACTTCATTTTGCAAGGCTATCAAATTAAACTATAAAAGTGTAACCTAATAAGTTGAACCGTTGGATTATCTTTAATTACCTGAGGAGAAGGTAACCAAGGAGTAACCCACCATTCTAAGTAATAAAATCATATTAAATTATAGATTGTCAAATGGAGTAATTATATAACACGTATAATCGAATGTTATCTAATCAGATAAAATGTAACTGTAATTTTGGATTATAAATAACTCTATCTAGGTATAATTATCGATGTAAATGAATAGCTATTTAATTGGAGGAAATAAGTTATGATCAAAGACCTATAGGCATAAGTGTTATCTATTGATACTTTCGACAGACGTTGTTAATGGGTAATATAGATCTGGGTTTTGGCATCTGTAAGCTTACCTTTACGATTACACGCTTCTATTGAATACTTAATGTAGGCAGATGTTTCTTAACGACAATATATTACCCGGATGGTGTTAGAGGCATTGCAATGCTGGTTCCCGCACACTTAGACCTCTAATTTATTTTATAAACGTATGTTCAGTCGTCTTTTATCGAAAAATTTAAAGCCGCATAGCTTACAGAATTCGATTGAAGTTCTGCTCAGAATAGTTAGTGAAGTCTATCTTGAGATCGGAATATAAGAGAACAGTAGGCAGAGATTAAACAATTGCTTTTACTCAGTTTGCGTATGTTGTTATTCTATAATAAAATACCAAATGAATTAAGCTAAACGTGTTAAAGCAAATACTCAAAATAAAATTGTTAATTTGCAATTACATTTAAAAGCTGTCTCTGTGAGTAAACTATTGAAACAATGTTACGTAAAAAGTAAACATCAACACTTACTAATTTTTATGTAATTCACACAGCGCCCTCTTTTGAGAATATTTATAACTTTAATACATAATTTGATTATTAATTGTATTTTTGATTAGGTATAAATAAATCAAGAACTTAAATTACAATTATCTTTTGCGAAGTACCAATGCGTTATAACTGTATTGGTACTTCGAGTTTCAATTTTTGAATAATAGTTATTAATGATTGTTTAATTGATCGAAATAAACGAAAAATGAATTTAAATTCGAATAACTTAAATTGTTTTTAAATTATAGCTATATTTTGATTGATCGTAGCACAGAAACGTGAAATTGTAAGAAAGTTCTTTTTCATTTGTTAAAGTCCACCTAAATTGTAAGCGTTATAAGTTTTTCAGAAGCGAAGTCAGTCTCTCGGCAATTTTATAGCCACTGAGGTTGCACAGCAGTTGTTTTAAGTTACTATATTTATACACTAATAGATTCTGTATAAGCAAAAAAATAAAGCCATTAAACAGATTAAAAGTAAATACCATAATACACCTAATACAGAACAATTTTGAATAAAATAACATCTAAGTATTGTATTGGCATTATTAGTTTAAGTTCAGCAAATTGAGTAGTAATTGTTTACAAATTCAAAAGTAATTATTAAACAATAAAACGTGCCTTTGTTTTAGAAAAATAAATCCAGAAGTTGTACAGAATTATACGATGTACCATTCAGAGAGACTGAAAAGAGTCGGATCTAAAATAAAATATTGAAACATTTGTGAAAATAGTAGGCCTATTCGAAAAAAGCTTAAGTTTCTCTTTAGGAACAGCCATTGACACGAAAAGCGTTTTATTTTTCTATACTTTAAACAAACCACTCTGAAAATAGTATTTTATTTCAATATAAAATTTCGGATCGGAAACAATTCGAATCTTGGTCATTTTCATCAATCATTGTACTGTACGTTTCCAGTTCATTCGAACTGTGTTACTGTAGCCTATAACGTTTAACCGCTATAGTTTGTGCATGGCTTACCTATCTGATGGAGAAGAATATATTATTTTATCGCTTCGAAATAATAAAAAAAAGTCAAGTAAATGGGAATATAATATTTAAACTCTAACAATCAAGAAAAACCTCTATTTTCCAGTCAATGCAACTTATAATGATATAGCCTATACCTCCTTAGATTGTGTTCGCATGCACGGGATCGATAAAGGAAGCCAATCGATGCACCATGTCCTGTACCATATATTAGGAGGCATGGCTCTCTAATAGCTTCTGCAAACCGACGACGTATCTATCAATCACTCCAGGCACGATCCTCGAGGGGAGAGAGAAAGTGGTGCACGGTCGACGAAGCACGATATACCGTACCCTCAGCTTGTCAGCAAGCAGCCTTGTTAGGAGTGTATCTTTCTGTCTCACATTCTCGTTATAGAGATGCTTTTTTTCTCTTCCCCCTCTAACTTTGTCTCTCCCTATATTTTTATCGCTAAATTGCTTTCTGTAGAACTACAATGTCTGTTTTATGTAGAATAGTTTTCAATGATTTAATTGATTCTGTTTTTATTGTCTCGATGATATTTGTATGTAATTAATTTGTTTATATATAGTGTGTGTATATATATATATATATATATATATATATATATATATATATATTTGTTTTGAAAATTAATAGAAAGGAAGTACTATTAACATATAAAACGAATCATTGAGAATTTCTTCTTCCTATTAGTGTTAAGCAATTTGCTTTTTTCCACAAGGGAATTTACTTCATGATGGTATCGTTTCTTTCCATCTTTTAGGGGTCTGTTTCTCCTACTTCCCTCCGGCTTCCAGTCTCTACTGTATTTGCTAATCTGTTGACATTCCTTATCCATTAAGTGTAAACTTATATTATTGTTATTTCGGTTTAATTTTGCTTTTTATTCTCTATCCGTTTGTATTCGGATTGAAATTATAATAGCTTCTGTAATATTTATCTTTATGTGTTACTTTATACGATCCTGTTTCGACTAGGATTAGTTTCAATATATTCATTCTGTGATGTCACATAAACAGCCGAAATTAATTTTGAGGACAAAACAGATATATGAGAATTATTGATCCCTAGTCTATTATTACATCTGATCCATATGCCCACTTTCAGATCCATATATCATTACCGATCTAACCATAAATTATTATCTTTCTTCTGAACGTTTTCCAAATTAGCTAATTGATCCCAATATTCCATTAGGTTTTTCTTTTTGCTTCAATTGTTTCTTTCGTAACTTCGTAGAAGGTAAACCTATATATTTGTAGTACTTTAGCTTGAGTTCAGATAGTTTTTAATCATTTGCATTTTTACAGCATTTTTAAATTTGTTCTCTAAATTTTTAATTTAAATTAATATATCAATAAATATATAACAACATAGAAACATATGTAACATTAGTTTATATCAATATAATTGATTATTCGTTTAATTTTATTTTTACGTATTTCCTATTTACATTGATTATCATATAACGATCGGATTAATGGATTATCTAATACAATATCTTTATTCATACATTTTGTTTTTATTTTTAATATTTATTAACTGTTTCTATAGACCTGTTTGAGATAGCTAGATATGATTCTTCGCAATTCAAAACAAACAATTGACCGTTTTTATACAATATGATAAAGTGTAAAAAATAATCTACTGTATAGGCTTAAATGATACTTTCTTTTAAAATTCACTATTGGTTATAACTTTTATGCACATTTCTTTTATGCAAGATAGACTAATTCTTTTAAATAAAAATCATTTGATATTACAGTACTATATTTTGATTGTTTCAATAATTGCTTTCTGGCATATAGTCCATTGTATATTATAAATGATATTTCTAATTATCTATTTGTATTCATTTTTATTATCATATAAATAGATTCATTTATTAATTAAATAGTTTCAATTGTATTTAATAGTTTAATTTATTGTTAATTGTATCTAATCTTAAAGATTTTCTATTCTTTAATTATTTTAATTATGTTAGATTATTCATAATATTTAAGATTATTTTCTTCTCTTAATAGTTCTTTTTTAAATTTTATTATATTATAAGTAATTTTATTCCTCCCACAATGTCAATATTGATATTTATTGCAAATCTGAATTGTTATTTACTGTTATGATCAATGTATTTTAATTATCTTCTGTTCTTGTTTTATTTTCTATTAAATTTAAATTCAAATTTATATAAATACTGTATATTGTATATTTTAAAATGTATTTTAATTTTTCATACTCTATATATTTCTATTCATTATTATTATTGAATTATGCATACCATAAGGTATATAGTATCAATTTTACTTCTTACATGTTAGATATAATATTTTTATCGTTTATTGACTTTATTGTTATTTTTATAACATTGTTTCTCTCGTTTGGTTTAGACCTACCTCTCTGCTGTTGTCTCATATGCTTCATCACTAAGTGCTTGTTTTATTCCCTTCCTTTTATGTTAAACGTTTTCTCATTGTCTTCTTGATTCACTGAACTTGCTTTCTATTCTGCTCCTGTATGAAGTTCTTATTGATTCTTATTGAAGCAGTTCTAGCCTGAAGTTTTCTAGCCTTTTGTTGTTTTACTTTTCTTTATGTTTATACAACAATTCATTTTAAATCTCTTTAGTAACAAACCACGGTTAGTATTTATTTGTGTTGATATACTTCCACATCGATTATTTCTCTGGTTTTATTTTCTTAAAAAAATTAATAAAATCTTGGATTTAATCTTCACGAATACCGTCATTTTATCTTATATTAATTAATATTTTAATTAATTTAAATAACTCGGTTATATCAATGTTCTTGTTGTTCGTTATTTTTATTCTTATTTTTTTATTTATAAAGTTTTAATTCATTTTCAATTAAACATATCGTATATTGTTAGTACCATTAATTAATTTTTGTAATTATATTCTAAAATTATCGTTGTTTATCTAAAAATTTTCTTAATCCATGACATAACTCTTTAAATACAATATTTATCATCTTTAGTTTCGGTTTTTAATCTCATAATTGTTTATGTATTCAATATATGCACCATCCAAACTTTTTTGTCTTTAATTATATCTGTTTAATTAAACCAATATTTTTCTTTTTATTTAATGTTTTAGCTTATTATCACTATTCATTAGTTATCTGTCATTTCCTTTTTCTTTTTTTAAAGATTTTGTTTCTATCACGACTGTCATAATGGCTCTTAGGTTCTGATTTCGCCCGCTTATTTGAGTCATTTGATTCTTCATATTAAAATGAGCTATTCTTTCTTAATGGAATTAACTACACTTTAAAAAGATCTTTTATTCTCTCCATAAAATTGTCAATTTAACAGTTAGAAAAATACAGAATTCATTCAGAACGGATAGAAGACATTTCATTGTCAGAAACGAATATAATAATGTAAACTAAGTTAAATCGGAAGTATATAATTAAAAAGAACTTGTGGGATAGATCAAATCAAATAGAAAATTTCAGAACATTTTTTTTTCTATTATTAAAATTTCTATTATTTAAATCTCGAAAATCTAGACTATTTCCTAGCGAGTATAAAATATTTCCCGTTTTACTAGATCTGATAAGAAAACATTAGAACAAGCTCGAACAGTAAATTTTCGAATTTAACCTTGACATTAATAAAAGGCTAAGTTTCGTCCCGTTAAGGAAACATTTACTTTGATAGAAAAGAAGGAAGGATCTTTAAAGGCGACATAACGGCTGGCGCCTGTGGCAAATCGCCCGTTGAACTGCTCAGATCGAACCTAAATCGAATACAGAAGGCGTCATCCTAGCAACTGTCGGAATTCCTTTCTTATCCTATTTTGCCAAATTGTATTTGATTTTGTTTACATATATTACATGCTATAAATTTAATTATGCCACGAAACTAAATTTCAAACATAAAAAAAAAATCTTATATAGAACATTTAGAGTACATAGTAAATGTAATTATTTTAAATTAATCTCTATTAAATGTGATATAATTTGGTTATTTCTGTCGGATGGCAAATGATCGCTAATTAAAGAAGAAAAGACGCAAAATTATTTGGATGCTGTAAAATCATAGTGACGATAAAATAACAGCAATTATGTATACTTTGAAGCATTTTAAAGCGAGTTATATTGAGTCATATTACGATCCTCTTATCCTAATTTCTAAGGTTGGAATCCTTCAAAGACATGGGAAGGCAGCCAATTAAGTTGGCGATTGCACCAAGCGGGTAATGCAGCTTTGATGGAAGACATTGCAATCAATAGACGGCCTTTTTGTTGCTGTCTGTCGACATTTAATGGAAAGCCGGAGAGCGAGAGACAGAGTAGGGGGGCTGGAAAAGGTGAGAGAGGATATCCCGTGAGTTATTATAGCACGGTGTTCTCCCCAGTTCATATTGCCCCCTTCGGTTCCCAAACCTTAGTAAAGTAAACGTGGAAACAGTACGAAATTGAAACGGAGGCGAAAGAAGACATCTAACCTCTAGGGAGAGAAAGAACAGTCTGTAAAGTGAAATGTGATGTTGAAACCTTCTATCTGGATATTGCGGCTAAGACCAAACCTCAAGTCTTGTGACAGTTTTCTTTATTGTGTCTTTCATTGGGGCGACTGAAAGGATATACCTGTATATTGTAAAGGTTGTCTTTCTTTCCATCTTCTGTATGGAGTTTACAGTATTGATGTTTGCTAGCTAAGGCCTATATTGATGTTTTGATACC
>WUQG02438688.1:0-13767 GCA_011317285.2 Androctonus mauritanicus
TTGTATTTGAGTGACAAAGTCTCTTTTGAATGTTAGCTCCACATTTAAGATCCGTTAAATACCATTTAACGGTTCTTAAATGTATGCACTTAAGATGTGCTAATTGCATTTAATGAATCTCAAAGCCATTTAATAGATCTCAAAACCTTGAGATCTATTAAATGACTTCGAGATTTAATAGATCCTGAATCACTTCAGGATCATTTAATAGATCCTGAAGTCATTTTAATAGCACTTAAAAAGTCTTTTGCAATTAGCATATCTTAAGTAGGCACTTAAGATATGCTAATTGCATTTAATAAATCTCAAAGTCATTTAATAGATTCTGAAGTGATTTTAATGGATCTCAAAGACATTTAATAGATCTTGAAGTGATTTAATAGAATCTCAAAGTCATTTAATAGATCCTGAAGTGATTTAATAGATCCTAAATTCATACATTTAAGATCTATCAAATGGCATTATCACATAAAGATTTATTAAATGCCATTTAGCAGATCTTAAATATGTTTTAAATGACATTTTCATCATAGCAATACGAAAATTTTATTTGCATCACCGAAACTTTTCAAAGGATAAATTTTCCAATTTTTGAAAAGATAAACATTAGTTATTGTTTGTTTTTTTTTTAAATCACTTATATAAATTAATAAACATAAGTAAAAACATAAAAAATCACGTTATGTATTCTTAACGAACAATTTCAAGAAATTGTTTATTGCGCTGTTCGCTATTATTTTTCATAAAGCTTTTCATAAAATTAAAAATGTATCGATTGAACAATCGTTTATTTATTTAAAAGTACTTTTTTTTTTTTAAATAACTCAGATTAACTTTCTAACTGAACTACATTCTCAATTATGCAACAGATCGATCACGAATTACATTAATTTTTACAGATTTGAAAGATCTTTTAATTAATTCTTGTCAATTTATTAACGTTGTTTATCTTTTCGATCAATCGATTTTACTCGTATCTATGCAAATTTTTTATGTACTTTTTTTTTTAACTGTTTTCAAAACATGTTAAAAAAAAATACTTCTTTCGATAAATATTATAAAGAAATAAAAAAAATTGATACAAACCCAATAAAATTAATTTCAAAACAGACAGAATGAGATTAGAGTGCAAGTAGGCCTATATATTACATACAAGTTCTCAGTAGAAATACCAAAATTAATATATCCTTTTTTTATCCATTGAAAATACATATATATAGAATATTATATTGTAGACACTATGTTTCATAAATATTAAAAATAATACATAACGTCAATATTTACATTTTTAAATTCTGTTTTTTTTTATTATTATTAAAAAAAACAGAGTCTACTTGCAACATTCATTCAAACTGGACGTTATTGAAACAGTTTTTAAAAATTAAAAATTTGCATTTTTATAAACAAAATATTTGTCCTTTCAATAACCGAAGCTAATTTTCGCCATATTTATTTCAGAGCTTCTATCTTTGACAACTTTCATCAAAAAAAAGAATTTAAAAAAAACGGCATAAGTTGCTTTCTCGCCTTCTTGCAGTAGTATTACTGGGATATCTTTTGTATTTGCTGGTCTTGATCTTGTTTGCCTCACTTGGTCTCTTGGTCTGTATAGTTTACTCATAGAAGATTGCTGCCAGTAACAGATAGGACTACTGCTTTAATGTAGGGCTGCTACATTAGGGAGTAGGACTACTGCTCTAATGGAAGATGGCTCAATTTAACACTTGTTTAGAGCCATTTTCCATTATAAAAGTAGGACTACTTCTCTAATATTTTCTGGGAACAATAATAGAGAAGTAGAACTACTGCCCTAATGGAAGATGGCTCTATTTAACACTTGTCTTCCGTACTTAACATATAAGATAAGAAATATTTATAGCATAACATATTTAAGATCTGTTAAATATGGCATTTTAACAGCATATGGCATGATGTTCACGTAGAGGATTGCTTAAATATAGCATTTTAACAGATCTTAAATATACGAATTTAATATCTATTAAATGTCATTTAATAGATCTTGAATATGTGATCTTTTAAATGGTATTTAATAGACATTATAAAACATATTTAAGATCTGTTAAATTAGCACAGATCAACAGATCACATATGAACTTAAGATCTGTTAAATGGTATTTAACAGAAGTTGAAAAACATACATTTAAGATCTGTTAAGTAGCATTTAACAGATATCTTAAATGCATACATTTAAGATATGGTTTGAATGTCATTTAAACATATTTAAGATTCATTAAATGGCTTTTAACAGATCTTAAATGTATGAATTCAAGATCTATTAAATTCCATTTAATAGCTCTTTAATATGTTTTAACTGACATTCAATGATGTTCACGTATAGGATTCCCAGACAACGGTACTATAAGCGTTATGCCCTCGTTTAAAATAATGTCATCTTTTGTATTATGCCGCTCTTGCGCATTATTTGACTGAGAACGAATTGTAAAACTGTTAGGAATGGCCCTGTTCCAGCATTATTTATGTTTATGAATCGTACGCGAAACATAAAATCAGAGCTATAGATCACAAACCAGACAGGACGTTTAAAAGCGAATACGATGGTTAAAAATGATCGAATTAAAAATAGAAGACTAATTGCTTTAATATTTTTATTGCTATTTTCAATTATTCAGCAGAAAACTTGTCAAAATTTAGGATTAAATTTGTCAACGTCATTAATTTTAGCGCATACTTGAAAAGATTATTTTGGTCGAAAATTAATTAAAATTCATTTTGTTAAAAAAAAAAAAAGTAATTTATTTAAATATAAACTTAATTATTTTCCCTTTAGTTTTATAACTCTCATTCATCGCTCGCAAACAAATAAATTTATTGTTTTTTTGGATTGATTGGTTTATTTTACCAATTCTTAAGGTTATTAAACTGTGAAAAAAAAAAAGAAATATTTAAAAAAAAAAATAAAATTCGCTTAAAATTTAATTATAAAATAAATATTTTCGGCAACGAAATTACTGACGAATGTATAAGTTCTTCTTATAACCGAGTTAGCATCTCCTGTATGTAAATAACAATAAATTCGTTATTGAAAAAAAAAAAATTAAATTAAATTAACTATAAAAATTGCAAATTCGATTATTTTTATATTAAATTAAAATCTTTAGATTCTGAATTTTTCCCCCCCTTTTCATTTTATTCGAATTCTTTCTATATAATTTAATTGGAGATATGTTTACATAGAAGTTTAATAAATATTTATTTAATTTTTTTTAACTTTTAATCATTTTTTTTATTATTTATAAAAAATAAATAATATATATAACATTTTACATTATTTATTTAATTTAAAAATATTATTACTATTATAGAAAATTTCGCAAAAACAAAAAAAAAAAATTCTTTTTTTATTTACAGAATCCCAATGAAAACTTGAAAGATTACTGGCATTGACATCCCAATTTCGTGATTGTAAACTGCGAATTTCTGATGAAAACAGTTAAAAACTTTGCTTTCTAAAGAAATGATCGAAGTGGTTTCTTCAAAAGAAGAATTATTTGTTATTAATATTTCTATAAATTGGAACGAAAACGATCAAAACGGCAAAAATCTATCGTTAATATGTAACGAAACGAATTCTAAAGGAGTGTGTTCGGAAGGAAATGAAGAAGAAACGAATGCGAACCAGTTAACGATGATCGTTACTTCGTTAACTTTATCCGTTTTAATTTTGGCAACTGTTTTGGGCAACGTTTTCGTAATAGCTGCAATCCTGTACGACCGAAATCTCTTCAGGTTGGGTAATGGTTTAGTGTTGTCGTTAGCCGTTGCCGATCTGATGGTTGCTTGTTTAGTGATGCCTCTGGGTGCAATTTACGAAGTTTATCAAGAGTGGACACTGGGTCCTGAATTATGTGATGTTTGGACATCTTGTGACGTATTGTGTTGCACGGCTTCGATACTTCACCTCTTGGCTATTGCCGTGGACAGATATTGGTCGGTGACGTACGTTGATTACGTTAGAAAAAGGAACATTCGTCACATTGGTGCCATGATTATAATCGTCTGGGGTATCGCTTTCGTTGTATCTTTTGCTCCAGTTTTCGGATGGAAAGATCCAGATTTTCTACAGAGAGTCGAAATCGAAAAACGTTGTTTGGTAAGTCAGGATGCCGCTTATCAGATATTCGCCACCTTTTCGACTTTCTACGTACCTCTAGTAGCCATTTTTGTTCTGTACGGAAAGATATATAAAGTTGCCAGAAAGAGAATTCGCAACAAACCTGGTATTAAATCTTCTTTACCGCAACAAAAAATGACATCTCTCATTCCTCCTCCCCTAACTGTCGAACTGTCTGCCATATCGGAAGGTTCATTTTGTCCTAGTAGTTATGAACCATCTTGTAACGGTTCGGCTAATAAAACCCAAAAGGAAAAGAAACATAAAAGGAAGTCAATAGAATCCAAACGTGAAAAGAAAACTGCAAAGACCTTGGCCATCATCACAGGAGTTTTTGTCGTGTGTTGGTTACCTTTTTTCGTGACAGCTCTATTGATGCCTTTGTGTCAGTCGTGTCAACCTGAAGACTACGTTTTCAGTATATTTTTATGGTTGGGTTATGCCAATTCTTTAATCAATCCGGTTATTTACACAATATTTAGTCCAGATTTCCGGATTGCATTTAAACGTATGCTATGTAAAAAAACACGTCCCTTCAGGTAATAACCATAATAAAATTTGTTTTTTTTTCGGTAAAATTAACTCGGTATTTTTTATTATTTTTAATGTAATAAAATAAATTTATATTCTTTTTTTTACAGAGATATTTATTATCGTATCGTCAAACTGATTATTTATCTCATTCTGTATGATTATTTTTTTAATAATTCTTACTTTACAAAATTTCCATAATTTAAAATCATTATTACTCTATAATTCAATATACTCTAGGAAAAAAAAAATTATTTTGAGAAGATAGAACGAGATGCCATGATGGAAAAAAAAATTGCTTTGAGAAGATAGAACAAGATGCCATGGCGAAAAAAAAAAAAAATGTAATTTATTTGAAGACTGAAGCAAAGGATACAAAACAAAAAAGATTTCAGAATTAATAATTAGACGTTAACTCTGCAATTTAGTGTCATGTACACATTTTTGCTATCATTCTTCGAAGGTGTTAAGGATGCACATGTGGTATACAAGTAAGTAGCTAACGAGTTTAAAATTACGACCACCCGAACTGGTTAGAAAGATATAATCGGTGAATTTTCTTAATTAAACCACTTCTTAACGTAATGGAAAAAACAGATCCATCAATTTATCTTGTCAAAAATCTTCCTTAATTATATAAGTTATTTCAATCCAGATGTATCGAAGATATAAAATACAGATTAAATAATAACGAAGCAAGATGCATATAAAATTAATTAGTTATAGGTTTGAAAATTTGAATAATTTATTCTGTAAAGCTACGTCACGCGAAGATTTGAATGGTATAATAGGCCATTAATATTGATATTTATATATAATGCATTTCACAATCGATAATCAGAAGTTAGTAACACCTGGGCACTCCGGTAATGAGCAGATCAATCTTCAAAGTATTCAGAATGCATATATAATATAGAAGTAAACTATATTATATATGCATTCTATACAGAACTAATGGTTAATGATTTTAAAACCATCATCAACTTATCCAGCAACAGATATCTTCGTGGATTTTCTTAATTAAACCAATTCTAATATTATATAACCGAAAATTATCCATTAGTCTATAAGATGGGTTTAAACTGGAGCCAAAATCTGTCGTAGTTACGTTTCGATCCAAATTTATTGAGATATGACACGCAGATTAGTTTAATAACTGCGGATGTGACTTAATAATGGATCTGGATGCACATAATTAGTTGTATATTTGCAAAATTTAAATAATTTATTCAGTAAATCTGAGCCGTTTTATATAAGATTTTGCTGAGCCATCAATTCTGTGATTAATGCGGCGCCAAAATGTAATTTAGGAAACTGGAGCTGCCTCATAATTTTCAATCAGCCTCTCGAATTCTACCAAAAACAAATAATAATAATCCAACTAACAGTACTGTTCGTGTTTATTCAAATGTTATTGAGTACGAATTCTCTAGCAGGTCCATACAGATTACCAGCATAAGTTACTCATATATAAAAATTCTATCCCGATACTGAATATGTTCAGTGCAAATATATGTTATGGAGAATGAATTTAAATAAATTTTATGGTGCAAAAAATTCGGAATCATAAAAGAAAAAAATTATTTAGTATTGTTTTTGTATATTTATAGCAGTATCAGTTAAAGAAAATTTGGAATCAATAATGGATTCTTCAAATGCATTCGATATAATTATAAAAAGAAAAAACGATAAAAGGATGGATTGCATACAGTAACAATAACCACATTATATCAGAAAAATAGGAAAAATTTAACTGAATATATTGTTTTAGGCTTTAACTTCAAGTTTAAAGGTCGTTACTGCTTATGCAAATTTTTTCCTTGATTTCTCTTGCTAGAGGATGCTGTTTGGTTCACCCTTTCATATGTTTTATCAATGATGTAAATACATTTTATATATTCTACATTATCCATCTGATGATATGCCTATACTATATTGTGCATTACTTTATCACCAGTAAGATAACAAAATAAAACAGCCGATTTTTGTCTAAACGTGGCATTTCTCTTAGATTTTTATCTTGTATACAGTTTATAACGATATATATATCTCTAAATCAAATATGTCTTAAAACTATTTGTAGACGTTGTTCCACTTTCATTACATTTTATCTGTTAACCTTTTGTCTATTTTTGTTTAAATAAGATTTCAGTAAGAAGATAACATTAGATGGATTAAACTAAAATGGATTCGGATTATATTTACAGGAACTCACACTAAAACAAAGTGGAAGAAAATATAATACTTTTTATATTTTATTAGATTTTTCAACATTTAAACAGTAAAAAAAAAAAAAGTCGTTTAGGGGAAACTAGCAAAATTTTATATCTTTTGTTTCTAAATTACATACAAACTAGCTTTTATAATTAGTTTTCACCCCATATAAACACAATTAAACAAACCGATGCTTATAAAATCACCATTTGCTGTCCATTGTTTGAGTCCCATTAATAATTCTTAAATTAATTAATATATTTTCATAAAATTTGGTATTAATTTTCTGTCATTAAAACCCTTATGTCGCACAATTTAACTCTCTTAACTTCCGCCGTTTATAAATGGCGGACGTTAAAACTTCTGAGATAATCTCTTAATATATTCCAAATTAATTATTGGAATTTTATGAAATTTAATAGAAACGTCAAAATCAGATATTTCGACGACAAGCCAATTAATCCTTTATCTTCGACCATTTAAAAATGACGAATGTTTAAACTTCAGCATGGAACTATTTAATAGATTTTCATAACATTATAACATAGAAGTTATCCTATTAAACATGGCATAATATATCAAATTCGCACCTTTAATCGTTATAAAATCAAGAATATTTATAAATTGCTTATAAATATTTTTAATAAATATTAAAAAATTTATTATTATCCGGAAATATTAGAAAAGTATTTCCATGTTTTGCATTATAATCACTTAATTAATATGTGCTTATATATAAGATATCATCCTTAAAATGTTTTGATTTAATAGTTTATCATCCGCAAAATAACTTTAATGAAATATTTCCAGATAATTTAATAATTATATCAGTCTCAGAAGAAGATTCAATGCTTAATTATAAAGTTTAATGAAATTTTTACACGCAAATAAAACCTGCAGAATATTTTATATAATGCAGTACGTGCTGTTACTAAACATCTCAAATGCTGTTCATGAATATTTATAAAGTAACAAATTCTTTTTTTGTATTCTTTAAGGAAACTTTTTGTCGAAAATATCATAAATTTTTGAAGATACAGATTCTTCAACTTGAATGTATTCTTTAAAAAAAAAAATATATATATATATATATGTGTGTAACAATTTTCCTGCTGGAAATTTTTCTTTATATTCCATTATTCAGACTATAATATTCAAGAAGAATGATTTGCAAAAAATTTTTCTATAATGATCTCTGCTTTTTGCATTCAAAGTTCGATATTTCACAATATTTTGCCCACGGAATTGCTTCAAGTTGAAAATAAGTGCCTTAACTTTACACACGAACTTTGACAAGTTTTAGTTTATATATATATATATATATATGGATTATTATTATTATTTAATTCAATAAATCAAGATAAATTTGGTTATTTTGCGTAGACGTAAAAATTATATTTTTATTTTTCAAAAATAAAAAATATATCTTAAAAATCAAGGTTTTTTATATAAAAATATGTAAGATATATATTATTATAAATTTAATTTGAGATAAATATATTAAATATTTATTTGAAATATCTGGAAAGATATGAAGGTAAATTCTAGATTCCATATTAGATTATCATCAGAAAAGGAAAGATAATTATTTTAAAATCTCTCTCAATGCTTTCTAAATTACTGAAAACAGCCGTAATCTTGTTTTGAAAAGCACTAAGAAAACTTATTTATTCAATGCTTTCAAAAAAACAATATTATTTACCTTTGAAATATTTACTAACAAGTAAGATTAGTTTATTTAATTAGTTTATAATCATTTATAGAATACGTAATCTCAAAAATCGTTCAGAAAACTTTCATTTCCAATTAGTATACTTGCAAAGTTCGATCCCTTTCCGTATAGAGATGGTTAATAATCTGCATCACGAATTTTTATTGAACTCAAACAAATATTGAAGCAAATTGTAGATCTATGCATTGCGTGCAGTCATTCTCTGTTCTCTGCCATAATTAGTAGCAGTTTTACGAAGATTCATTCAGAATCTGCTACTAATTATGAACGGAGATAAAGATAAACCGATATTTCCGAAATTTATGAATGACAAGATTTTAAAACGAATTTGCTTAATACTCGTAATTGAACTTTTATGTTAAAGTTTTAAGTTATTAAAGGAGGAATATATAATATTTTATATTCGGTGTTACATTACCTATTTTCCCCGTTTATCCTTTCATTAACTTGATGAACAAATTACGATAAGAGTAATTTTTTTTTTTTTGATATAAGTTATCAAAAAGTTTAAAATATGATAATTTATAAGACCGTGGCTTTCTTCAAAATATATTAAAATTTAAATTAATATTTTCGGTGTAACATGAGAAGATAATAACATGTAACGAGACACAAGTATTGGTTATACAAGTCGATAATAATAAAAGTTCTTATCCTTTTTATCGAAATACGAAGAATATAAATTATATATTTTTTTCATCATAAATTAATTTGTTTCTAAGTTATCTATACTTACAAGTGTAATCGTAAGAATGTTTAATGCTTCACTAGTTATATACTTTAATGATAACGTATCCAATTACTGAAAATGCCCACTATCTACTACTTGGAGAGAAAGAAAAAATTATTCAGGTACTTTATATTCGGATGGATAAATCGCTTTTTCTCACATGAATATATAAAGATACTTATTTTTTAATCAATTTAAATTATACAACCGTTTCGGCTCTTAATTATTTCTTCTAGAACAAGCGTTCTTAACCAGGAATCCATGGAAAGATTTCAGAGGAATTCGTGAGTTTGGACGAAAAAAAATCAACTCATTATCTTTAATTTTCACTGACCGCTAATTAAATCTAGCATTTCTTTCTCTTATAAATACATGCAATAAATTACAGTAGTGTTAGTTGTATATGCGACCAACAACTGTCTTCACTCTGACATGTCTAATAAATAAAGTGTAACTCGAATTTTTCCTTATATTAAATGTGCTAAAAATAACATATATTAATGTATTTTTTTTATTATTTTATTAACTATACTTTAATATAACTAATTTCCTTTGTAATTTTATTTTGTGCATTTTAAAATTATTATTCTGAGAAGGGATCCATGGCCTTCACATAACAGGCAAAGGAATCTATGGAACAAAGAAAAGATTAACAATCCCTGTTCTAGAAGATCTATTTGAATATTTTTACAATACTTATTAAAAAATATTTTAAAAATACATAAACATTTCTTTTTTAAATTAGTCAATGCTTTCAGAATATCCAATGTTTTGACTTGTACATGATGAAGCTTTTTTGTTTGTTTGTTTGTATAATTTCTCTCCTTTCTGAGATGTCATAACGTAAAGTGGTGTTTCTGCAGAAAATAAACAATAAATAATTTTATAATTTGAACTTAAGTGGTTGTAAATTCTGAAAAAAAAAAATTATAAAAAGTTTTAATTTTTGATATAGGTCTCGCATTAACTCATCTCTCTCTCACTTAGCTTTTATAACTTTTATAACTAAGTAATCTATCTGAAAACATTCCATCATATAAAATTAATTCATCTTTAATAATTCATGTTACATCGCATAAGCGAAATGTAACTTATTTCACATAAACTCTCCATAGTAAAAGAAGAGTTTGAACGAACTTCAGTAAAAAAATAAAAACCATTCTTGAATCAATTTTTCTATTTTTCTTGACTTATTTTTTTCTATTTTCCTATTAAAGGATTTTGTTCTATTCGGCATTTTTATTCATCAAAATAATAATTTTTAAAATACGTTAAAAAATTTAATATTATTATTTTGCACAATATTGCGTTTAATTCGTAGATAATAGTAAAGTAATTAAAGGGAGATATTTTTTATTGGAAACGGAATCATATTAATATATATTGCAAAAAAAAAAAAAAAAAATTAAATTGGAAAAGTTGGCTCTGAAACTTAAATTTGAATCGCAGGATGATAAGGATTTAAGAATCTCTGTTCTCCTAGCAAACAGAAATTTAATTGCTCTAATAATTTCGAACTATAATCAAACCAATTTACCATAAAAATTTATTTTAACAGCAATAAATTGCATTAAATTTTTATGCATAATGATTAAAATATAAAATGATATAAGTTACTGTATATTATATTTTAGTGGAAAAAAACATTGTTTTGTTTTCTGTGTGGTTTTACTCCGTTTTCTAACCATCAGCTAATGTTGGTATGATGACCCCGAATCGTGCTATTCTTTCACCTTAAAGATAAAGGAATAACAGGTATTCGATTACAGGATTTCGGATAATCCGGGATAATTCCCGAGTCTACACCTCCAGTTTCCTCAGGAGGGGTCCGACCCTGCTAACTGTTCTCTATACACCACTTAAGTACTGATCCTAGCAAAGATGTGAGCGGCATGTGGTTGGGCATGGAAATGCCCATCGCTTAGTGTTCATTATGTAAAAACCACACATCTAGCTGCAAACCATAGCTAGAAAAACCACACATCGTGTAGCTGCATAAATCCACACGGGAAAGAAAAATCCAGCAACTGTTAAATAGATCTCAATAATATAGGCACATTTCATTCAAATTCTATAATATTTACATTGTCTGCCGAATGACAATGTGTTGTCTTTTGTCAACAGATGATACCACTTTCCGATTTGTAAGAATACTAATCGGCAAAGAGAAACAAGCTCTTCTACTGTTGTCTACCTCTGCAGATGGGTCAACTGGATTGTGGAAGATGGGGATCGACAGTCCGGGCTCGGACCCTATGATAAACATTTTCAAGAGCGGAGCCTCGAATCTAGATTTTCCAATGTAGAAAGCTGAAGAGTTTTCACATGGCCAACTGGCCGACATGACAGTGTAGTTATTGAGTATTGATTTCTTATATAGATAGGATTCAATTCCAAATTTTATATCTCCAAATTTTTTCAAGAGAGCTTTTCACACTCAACTGTCCCGTTGAGTGTGAACAGCCTGTGATGGGAAGTTAAATGCCCAGCGGTTTAGTAGGTTCAAGTTAGAAAGTTAGCAATCCTATTGAAAAATTTAAAGTTTTTAAAGAAAATTTCGTAAAGGAAACAATATTTTCTGAAGAAAGGGAAGTATTTGTAGTTAGTTTCGAAATAGTTGCACTTTTAACAAATCTATGAAGTAAAAAACAAAAAAAAGAAATAAATAAAATTCACGGATCGGACCTTTCCCCAAAATATCTAAAAGTATGGGACATCGAATTAAACCGGACTATGAGATGAAAAGCGAAAGCTTTATCATCTCACACATGATGATGATAAAGCGTTCATGATTATGATCTCACAATGGCGAACATTATATACAGTAAGCTCAATGTTTTATAGTGAAACTATAGCAAAAAATAAATAAATAAATAATAACAAACAGTTCCTGGGCAAACTAAAATCTCCTACTTTTCGAATGATTGAAGTTAAGCAAATTTTTAATTAGTTGAAATTAATTTATAGATTCTATAGATGATAAGTTGACAATGAACTATATAGAAGTATCACTTTATAAGATACTGCAGTTCATTTATTATAGTATTTGGAATCCATTGGCTTTATATATATATATCCAAGTTTAACGTTGAATTAACCGGCATATTATATCACAATGATTATCATATTGATGTGAGTATGACGTCACTCTGAATTCGAACAAAACAACAGATTTAAATATGTATTTTCGTTCCGATTTCAAAGCGTCCCCTTGGAGCTATCTTACCCAGGGAACCCTATGTCACCCTGGATGGCTAGCGGTCGGATGGCTGAATGGTAACGCTGTCGGCCTGCCACGCAAGAGGATCCGGATTCGCGTCCCGGGTTTAGTAATTCCTGAAAAGTTTTTTAGGTGTGTTGGGCCCAGTCTGGAGATCCCTATCCATCATCATCCGGGTTCGTCCATGGGTGTGAGTGCAGCCCGTGGTTGGAACCGGCCCCGCCTCTTAGTAATCTCACTGATTGAAAAGCGGGATAAACATGCAAAAAAAACCCTATGTTACCCCCAAATTCATGGGAAGTCTCTACGCAACGTTTATTTCGATAGATTAAATGGTTTAAGACTAATTGATAATGCTAAATATTAAGCAGTGCAGATAAATCACCTTTTTTACTCCTTCATTGTTTAGCATTTAGCTCCATCTGTTGTTAATAGCATAAAATTCTGAAAAAATCAAATGCAATTCCTTAGGATTAAACGATCCTACAAGATTAAATGATGTGACATTGAGATGTCCTTTAATGCAGAATATCACTATTAAATTTGATGAAAATCTAATCAGTTCAAAAGTTATTAGTGGGAACCAACGATCTTTGGTGGAAACGTATAGGTAAGCTTCCATGATTACAAGCTTTTAAGCCTCCTGTTATTTCGGAAAGTAGACTAAAAAATTGGTCAAAAAACTGTTTTCATTTTTTATGTTTATTGTGCAATTTTAAGCTACTTTTATAAAATACTTAATATATATTTCCATTTTTTCTTTCTATTCGTCACATGCATTATTATTGAATTTCTGTATTTCAAAAATCAAGTATTATAAACCCTTTAAATTTCAGATTATTTCTTATTATTCAGGTAAATGCCTATTGTCAGCCGGATGACTACGTGGAAGTATGTTGCATTTTTATCTTAGAGAATCCGAATTAATTCGGAATCCCACAACCGGGGTTTTTTGAGAAAGGTTACATGGCCTGTTCAATCCATTTTTCTCCTGACAGTTGATTCCACCAAGTGTTGGACGGCCTACAATAAGCAGTTGAATGCATTATCCCTTATAAATTTCTAATTAAGAAACTGTGTAAAACAATATAAGTAAAAACATCATACAAACACCAGTTTGTAGAAATGCTTTGGATTTTTAGCACACAGGATGGGATCAAACTATGTCAAATATGTCAAAAATTTAT
>WUQG02438699.1:0-13764 GCA_011317285.2 Androctonus mauritanicus
GCGATACTCGAACCTGCCGAAGCGTTTCCACGTGGCCAATCCAGCCGACAACAGCGTGCTTTCACATAATCATACAGAGCAAACAGATGAACTATAAGCAAAATTTTCATAGTTTGGTTCCAGCGCTGGATCTGGATATTTTGCTATATGGGGCATTAGAAAATGGCGCCCTCTCTATTCTTTACTCGCAGCATTAATGTACAAACATATGTAAAATTTTGGTACTAGGAATGTAACGATATCAGATATATAGTCATTGAGAAACATACAGAAATCTTTATTCGTTTTTCAAAGCAACAAATAGTTTACAAAATACTACAAAAAATGCATTTATAACATATATTCTACTGTTAATTCGATAAATCTGTTATTATACATAATAACCAGTTACTTTCAAAAATAACCACTATAATTAGTTCATGTGATGAAAAGTATGCTATTAATTATTTTAACTGTTTATTTTACATGATAACCAAACCCCTTTGGATGAAGTGATAAATTGTAATATTCAGTAAGTTAGGTCGTTTTAACAGAAATATTCAATGCTTTATTATGCATAATAAATGTTTTATTATGCAATTCTAAATGTCATGATAATTTGCCCATGTTCTAACAAATAGATGTTTGTTTAAAAAATATATATTATTATGCATAATAAACCATTGTATTCCTGTATAAACGACCTAACATACTGAATATTACAATTTATCACTTCATATAAAGAGGTTTGATTATTATGTAAAATAAACAGTTAAAGTAATAGTTTTTCTTGTTTTCAACCAGACAAAATCATTTGTTTTGTCAACAGATGACGCCACTTTCCATTCAATTAGAATGCTAAGTGAGGGGGCGAAACAAGCCCTTCCACAGGTTGCCCACCTCTGCGGAGGGGTCAGCCGGATTGTGGACGACGGGGATCGACGGGCCGGGCTCGGACCCCATGATAAATATTTTCAAGGGGTGGGACCCGAGACTCGAACCCGGGTCCTCCAGAGTGGCAAGTCGAAGCGTTACCACGCGGCCAATCCGTCCGACCTATATTGTTTTTTAGGGTCTTACGAATATAATTTTTCTTTCCTTCGTGCTATTATTATTCTTAACAAAAATTAAGTTTGTTATGTAGAATTGAAGAAAGTTATTTATTTTTAATTGTTTTTAGAACGTAACTCAGCTTTTTGCATTGGCTTCAGGTCTCATATAACACGGTGTCTTTCGGAAATCTATCTTCCGTGTTATAGGAGGGATATCTGTAGTTTAATTGATGTTTAATCAGTTGTATGATTAAATAATGGCATTATTTATAACGTAGAATAGTGCTTTCGAACTGATTGAATCGTTACTGTTTGCAGTATGTTAATAATAATAGAATGAGGAGGAATAAGTATAGTGATGTCATATCATCTGAGAGTCTCGCTAATTTAATTTTTCGAAATTTTAAGCGCACTTTCCTTTATTATTTCTTATAAGTAAAATAAGCCTTTTACTATTTGGAGAAATGCCTTTCATTTTAAAATGAAAAAAAATTTTTTTCTATCTTTTTCGACTAAGCATGCTTATAAAAGATTTCGAATTGACAAGGATCGTTTCAATGCCATAATTCCGAATGATAATTATGGCATCATAAGAAAATTGGATTATATAAACACAGAACAGTAATTCTTTTTAATTTTTATCTCTAAAGAAATTCAACTTTTAATTTCTAACAAATTCATCTTAAATATTTTTAACGCATGGTTATCTAAAATTATAAATAAAACTTCTTATGGTAATAATTTTAACTTTTTATTGGAATTATTCTTTGTAACCTATATTATTTTATATAATTTATGTAATACTAGCGACTGTATCTTTATTTCTTGCTGGAATCTATTAAAGGCGTTTGTCATTTTGACAATAAAGTTAACCAAACCAATAGTAACCGAGGCTTACCATTCTTTTCGAGTACTAAGCAGGAAGACATTTTCATGCTTACCACACAATTAGTGGGATCCGTTTTCAGGTAGAGGATGGAATTTAACGATCCACATTCGATGTCATCCAGAAAAACCGAAGATGGGCAGGGATGACGGTTAAATTCTGAGAAACCGGGATTCACATGGGCCAAGACACGAAGTCCGAAGCGGATCAATAAATTGTTCCAATCTTATAACTTTAAAATTACTTAGGCCGACTAGATACTGTATACACAACGCTACTGTACATTTAGCTTTGAGTACTGAAGGCGCGTATCGAAGCCCCGAAAAAGTAGCTATTTTTCTAAGAAGTGTCACTAGTGCGCGAAACTTAAATTTGGGTTTTTTCATAAAAGAGACAAAAGTGGCAGCGCTTACTTTGGGAAATGACACATATAGAAGAAATTTACCAAAAATTATCAAAAATTGGCTCACGCAAGCTTAGCCATCTCATTGTTAGTCAAATATAATTTCAGAGTAGTAGTAATAGTATTTTATTCATAAACGAATAATTAGAAGGTATTTATTTTTTAATATTTGTGCCATAAAAAATCAAAGGTGAAACCTTCTCAACTGAGATAAAAATATTGCAATAAAAAAAGTGGCAATAAAGGTAAAAAATGGTCTTATTTTCTGAATTTCTCTTACTTAATTCTAGGGGCATATATAATACTTTAAGAAAGATTGCTCTATCAATTCACATTAATATTTCGGCTTCCTTAGAAATTAAATAATTAAATTTTAAATGTGCCCCCTTAGATAAGTGTGCATATCTGTCGCACGAATAACGCCATATATGAAAAGGCACATAGTTAATTCCTATCACTATGACCCTATAAGCCCAGCTGAACATACACAGACATATTGATAGTCTTAATGCCTTCCCACAATGTCAAGGCACATTGAGAGGGCTCGTGAGAGGGCTTTTCTTCACAGACTTGCCAATTCCTTCAGTGGTATGGCCGATTAGTAGAAGAGAAATTCTCCGTTCTAATTAGTAACCGTACAAGTTAAAAAGTGGCAATACACTGACAACAAGCTTAACCTAAAATTCATTCAACATTTAGGAACTGAGCAGAATTCATAAATGAGCCATTCTGGATTAGTAGAGACTTTTAACACATTTTTAAAACGAGATTTCTTCTAAGAGTTAAATAATTTCAGTGATAGAAAGCAAATACTGTATTTTAAAATTTAGTTTTCGACTTGCATAATTAATTTAGCTAACACGATTAAAATTAGAAAAATCACGAACCAGTAAAAGATGGATAATTTTAATCAATTCACTTAATTAAAACTCTCTATATATAAAACATTTATAAGCCATGTGTATTTAAATTTTTGTTTGATTTTATTTAAATATCCAATTACATAGGTTATGCTAAGTTTACATCGTACAGTTGATTGTGATTAAATATTTGAGTTTAATTTTATAGATTTAAACGCTAACCGGTTTTACTGACCGTGATTAAACTGCAAACAATGTGATTAACATAAGTTTCCGGAACGTCTTTAATTACCTTTCTACTCTGTTATTGATGCCACAAGTTCTCTCCGTAGTCCCTACATCAGACAAAAACAAGTTTAAAATGGAGGATCACTCGATTATGTTGACTAATTGTAAGAAACGTAATAAGAATTGTTCTGATGAGGAAATTATATCACTTTGCGATGTTTTAGAAAGGATATCTAAACGATTCTCGATAACAAGAACGTAATCTCGCCGTCTATACAAAGATAAGTGAAAGATTCCTTAAAACGATTAAAATTTTGCATATATACTTGTTTTTATTATACCTATCGATTAGTTAAATACAGAATTATAATTAATTAAAACATTATAATTTATTTATCAGTACGTTTATATACGTTTAGAACATGAAATTATATGTGAGTGTTTGAAACTTGAAGGACCCACGTTCAAGTCCCTCATTTAAAACTTGAAGGACCCACGTTCGAATCTCCGGTCGTAATCTTTGAAACGATTTATTATCATGGGGTCCAAGCCAAATCCGTAGATCCCATCCTCCACAATTTGGCTGATTCATCTACAGTGATGAGCAGCCTACAGAAAAGTTTATTTTGCACCATCACTTAGTGTTGTAATCGAATGGATTGTGATAACATCTCTTAATCAAAAAATAAAAAAAAACAAATTTGCGGAAAAATGGATACAACGTGAGGTAATGAGTGAAAGGAAAAATTAAAATATTTTTAAAATTTAATCTTTTATTTCTTAAAATTTTGTCACAAAACATAAACTATAGACTAGCTAAAAATTGAAGAATACTACTTTAAACATAAATATATTAAAAGCCGATTTCTCTTTTAAAGGTTAAATTATAACTTCATTATACACTATCCACTATTGATACTTTTATCTGATGGTGCACCAAAAATACAGTATTTGAAAAACTGATTGCAGTACGAGTGATATAACTGTATTCAAGTGAAAGGCATGGAGTATATGAATCGATTCGCGTGTAGTTGATGGAATGGCCTTAAATTTCATTGTTGTTGCTATTAGGGAAATTTTCACGTGGTAAAGCAATTTCTTATTACATTTGACAATTCGAGTATAATTCCCAGTATGACATCTCCAGTTTGTCAGGACGGATCCTTAATTAGACCATTAAACCCCATCTTTGTATCTTCCGGCTGATCTAGTAATAGGCGTTGTACAGAGAGTGACGAATTTTACTTGTGCCGACGCTACCTGTATTCATCGAATGATTCGGCGGCATAAATTTACATAATCTAACCTATGACGAATACAGAAAATTATCAATAAAATTAAATATTCACTTATACATATTATTTTTACAATGAGCATATCGAAGATCTGTGAAATGTGCACAAAACATTAAGAATATCCTGTGGCAATACAAGTGAGATATTCTAATATAATTTATTTGATTTTTGTCATATGCTTGAAGTATGAAGTTCTGTTTTTTGCATTCAACCTGTATTTCTATAGCCCAATATCATTTATATAATTTTTAAAGAAATTTCTAATTTTTCTGTTAAAACTACTAGATAGTCCATCATAACACAATATAAAGTCATGCCAAATTTTTTCAGAAGATAGAAATGGCTTCATTAAGGATATAGTTTAAGGCAATTGTTACAAGCAATCATTTTATTACATTCAATTGTTTATACTGATTGGTGTGAGATGATTTGTCAACATGGCAATTATTATTTATTATCCATTTTCGCCAGTAATCACAATGATATAGGAAATCAAATACCATTCAAACTCTTTATGACGCAGTGACAATCTCCGAAGGAAACCATTTTCATAATATCGATATCAAATTTTGGAATATTTTTATATTAAACTTTCCTACATTTTCAATTAGGTAATATATCAATAAAAGCATATCGACACCAACTGAAGACGGTACTGGTATGCCGGATGATTGCGGAGAACAGTGTTGTACTTCCATTCATAGCATCTGTATTCAATCTTTTTTTTTGGTTCTTGTTTCTCTTATCTTTTGCAACATGGATGCTGACTTCCTAGTTGAACTCTATCTTCGACCTGATTGCTCATACAACTAGAGTTGTCGTGATCTATATGGAATGTTACGCCGTTTAATTCTCAATCAGTGGAAGCGGCATAAACCACATTGAAAAAGTCATTACTGTAGTTTCTTAAGTGATAAACGTATGCTGTTGAATAAAATGAAAATATATTCTAAAAGTTATAATAACTCATTCTTTAATTATCTTAGCTGAAAAAAAGATATTAATTGCTATCACTGTTTTTCATCTTAGTGTTTAATTTTTCTTGTTCATTGAACATCATAGACAATGCAATAAAGTGTTTTCTGGAATTCTGCTACAACGATTTTTGCATTAAAAAAGAGATTTATTATAAAAATTATCGAATGCTCTGAAGTTTTCTATACAGAGTTGAGTGAAATCTAGATAATTCGTCATCTCCTTAACTGAACATCTGAAATTTTTGTCTGCATATCCCGAGTTATCAGTTTAAAATTATGTAAAAGCAGAACTCTATTCAGCCGAAGTTATGTTATGGAGTTTAATAGCATTAGGTTTTGGTGGTGTTAGTTTCTAAAAGACGTTAGGAACCAGTCTCAACGCTAGATATTAAGTGGAGTGTTACTTATTCTTTTGTAAATATTCCATCTGCAATGAAATAGTTGGAATGGAAAGTGCAGAATAAATAATTTCAAGGAGAAACAGTATTATCAATATTCAGAGAACGATAATATCGATTACCAGTTTAATTAAATCAAATTGCACAAATAACTGAACAACGATGACAACCTTTAAGAGTCATTCATGCCGCATATAGTTGTTTGTAGTATTAAATTGTTTTTTAAATTGCAATTCTATAATTCCATATAATGAAGATGATAAATTATATTCCACTGGATTGTTATTCAAGGTTGATGTTCTAGTTATCAGTTTGATGTCTGATGATGAAATGATGTAAATATTAGCACAAAAAAAAATAGGAAAAAGACGAAATTTATTTATGAAACAATTGAAGAAAAATTCGTTTCTGTCGACAACGAATCAAACATTCTAGAGTGAGGTTAAACCTCTATTGGAACACGAACAATAAGAAAAAAAAAAGAACTATATTATAGCTTAGCAAATTCTTTCTTGTTTATGCAAAATTTGTTCATCTGATTCGCTTTCTCTTTCCGATATCGATCGGACAATTAAAGCTTCACTGATTTCTAATTATTCTGTTGATGACAATGTTTAATCTCTTTTTTTTTAGCCAAAGCTGAAATTCCTGAAAATAACGATTCCATTGAACCGATGGCCTAAAAGAAAAAAAAATAATAAATATTATAAAAATCAACGACAATATATTTATGAGTATTAATCTTACCTTGATGACAAAATCTTTCTTTATTCGAAAGAATCCGCCGATTGAAAATCCAATGGGAACTTTAGAAAATCTTTTCATAAAGTTTTGCAACTATAAAAATAGAAAAGATGAAGTATGTAACATTGCAAATCGGTACATGTAAAAAATATAATATTGAATCTCTATTCAGTTAAAATTTTAACAAAAATTTATTTCGATTTATGAGATCGATTAATGGCTGACAACATTATTGGTTTTTAAAATATCATAGTTTATAGTTGTATTGTATTTTATAATTTATAAACTTTAATCTATTTGTTTGATAACTTCAATAAATTAATCAAAATTTCATTACTATAGTAAATTATAAGTCTTTGAAAAAACATGTTTTTACTACCAGTCTGAAATGGTTATTGCTCAAATGAAATAATTGAAATTATAATTATTCATATAATATGCATTTCATCTTTGTTAAAATGAATCAGTTGCGCAAATGTGGTATGCTAAATCTTTCTCAAAAAGAGCTTAACATGAAATGGCCGGAGTGCGATAGATATATGAAAAGATAACAGCGCCTGCAAAACCACTGCATAGTACACCATGTTTGTATTGTTCTGCAGCCATTGAATATCTTCATAGTGTCTATTTATTTATTTCATCCTGAGTATGGAATACCTTTGGGTGATCTCCAGACAATGTAAAATTAACAAATATAAGAAAATAATACAAAAATAAAATAATAATTTCAAAGAAATATGAAAAATATAATTTCATAATAAAAATACTATTATAGTGCCGGAAAGTTCTCATAAAAAAGAAAAAAAAACAATTTGCACATTTTGAAATCCTGCATTTTTTAATATATATAAATTCATTTTTTATTAGATTAACTTTAATATTTTATCAGAGGTCAATATTATATCAATATATTTCTGTAAATAAAGCAAGTCTTGTTGACAAAGAAATCGCTTGACAGATGGTAATTCATCGATGTCTAAAGATATACTGTTAAGTGCGTTATTCCTGTTTTAAAGTTTCAATATTAATTCAGTAGCTATGTTATATTCTGTAATTAGCTAGAACATAACATAAAGAATGATTTTGGGAGTATTATAATACAAAATTTTACCATGATTAATAGTTGATACAATCATCGAAAAGTACCAAAACTATAAAATGTTTCAGGATGAGAAATACAGCTGATGTATCGACGAATAAATTCTATTTTTTATTTTAATCGATTAGACGTTGATTCAGTATGATATTTATACGACAGCCGAGTATCAAATACTACTCATAAATCGGAATGAGGGTCTGCTGCAAAAACTGTTATATTAAAGAGAGGTAGATAAATTCCTTCGTTGATAACTTTATGAGGAGAAAATATCATATAGGCTAGTAATCTCTATTGAAAGACAAGTTATTCTGATGGAAACAGATTGGTAAAGTATGAAGCTCATTGAAGAGAAATTCTTTATCACAGTTAATTAATTTAAAAAATCATATGCGTAACCTATTAACTCTGAGTACAAATTCAGATAAAAACTGGATTAATATACATTATAAAAAGTAAAGCACTAAAAGCAGGAACCTGAACAATTCCAACAGTAAGAATGTAATCTTGAGAACTTCGACCATCCATAAGGACATGATATCTTCTGTTCATCAAATATTTAATAATCCAATAAATAAGTACATAGTCGACATTACAATCTTCAATCAATCAACGATATAAAATAGATATACCGGTATCTATACCATCAAAAGCAGCCGTAACGTCTAAAAATAAAGTATGAGTGTCTTTTTTCTCCTCAAAATTAGCATAAATAATTGAAGTAACAAATATCAGTCGGATTTGTAATGGCTGATCTGTGTTTAATAGAATAATGCTGAGATGGATGAATTAGACTTTTAACATTAAAATGAATATAGTTTAATAATATCTTCTCAAAAACCCGCAATATAGAATTAGAACAGGATATCGGTCTGTATGATGCAGAATCTAAAGGATTCTTTGACTTTTTTAATACAGGAACAATTTTAATATTTATCCACTCCAGAGGAATGTAACCATTCTCTAGAAGTAATTTGAAATAAGTATGTCACACGTGACATTATAAATAAAAAGACTCTAAAAGGATACATAATATATCATATCTGGGCACTTAGAGAATCTATTGGTCGATCTCACTAGGTACAATAAATGATTGTTATTCGTGACCACATTTAATAAACTCCCCCTGTATCTACCTAGGTGGCTAAAGAGTTGTAGGTCGATGTTCCGTGTGGGACTAGTGAAACGTATTTGGATAACTGATGCTCTTCGTCGGACATCCGAACGGAATGCGCCAATTAAGATTCCATTTGTTTTCAGTAGAGGAATCCTGCAATTTCTTGGCACGGCTCGGCGATCCCCGTCATTCACCATCCATCCCCTCCACGGATGTAGGTGCAGCCCCTGGTTGGAGCTGATCCTCTCTGTTAGTAATCTCAATGATTGGAAACGGGTGTAAAAATGGAAAAAAAATGTGTTCAAGATAGTCACAGAGATTTACTTTCCTTATTAATACAAAAAAAAATTTCTTTTGGAAGCTAGTTTTAACTGTCACTTTCAAAAAATGACGAACACGATTGCAGGAATGATGAGTAATGCATGATTGCAAAATATTATAATTATGATATATTGGGAATGTGGAAAAGTTTTCACTATTTCACTCTGGCAAATTAAATCAACATATAAAAAAATATATAAAAAATTATTTATGAAAATTAAAAACAATTTTAAGAACAAAGGTAACAAAGTAATGAGTAATATACATAGTGATATAGTATTAACTGTACGTCATCGTGCTTGCGCAGATGACTCTGAGAGACTATATTACGCCCGATAAGAGTAATCCGAAGCAGCAATGCAGTTATTCAATTCTTGCCACGCTTAATGTAGATAATTGATAATGCAACTCTATTTGCAAAATAGGATCAATGTAAAAAAAATAATTCAATATTGCAATTTTCTATAACTTACTTTATTATATCGTACCATTGATACGTTCTTCGAATATTGAAAAAAACGAGATATATTTTTTAAAATATGTTTTTAAACAATTTTTAATTATATAAACTTTGACAGTCACGAGATTCATATTAAGTGCAGGGGCGATTGAGTGCAATCGATTCAATTGGCACATATCCGAGCCTGCTGAGAATATAACGAACACCGTGAGAGTACCTGAGATTTATTGGACAGGGCATGGCATTCGATCCCAGCAAGATATGTTGGCCTTCGACACAGGCCGACCGAGATTACTCATCGGGATCGATACCCGTTCTGAAGAACAAAAATACAAGAGTTAGCCCATCTGTGTTTGCGATCTCAACGGTGAAATCTCCTGCATAAAGATTTCATTGATAAAGGTTTAGTCAGGCTGAACTCTTTATTTATGGAATTACTGAACATTAAAAAAGCATGACATTTAAAAAAAATTTTAATCATTCTTATAAAATTCTGTTGAAATTTAGATGACAAAATTTAATCACTGTTACTTGGTTTAAAATAACTACTACTCATCAGAATGATTCCTGTACTTTGCTTGTGTTTTACTAAAATAAAGTACGTAACATTATACTATATTCGAGTTAAAATATTCAATTAAAATGAATAACTAACCAAAAATAATTTGAATACTTGAAGAAATTTAAAAGTGCAGAGTTCATTTTAAACATAATGTAACAAATCATTCATTAAAAATAAAGAATATACGGGGAGATCAAAAATTCTACCGCTAAACTTCAGAGAGAGATAGAACGGAGGAAGATAAACAATTTTTGTAGTTCGGTCATCGGTGGATTGGCAGAGGAAGACCCATGGCCAATTTACCTTATCCAGGGCAGAGATTTTGAGCTACACCTCTTAGAAGTTTAACTTGAAAGCAATCATTGTCAGGGATTTCTTTCGTCTATCAGGATATTAGAAAATGGCGAAACAGACTTATTCATGATTTGTTCTTTTTGTCAACAGGTCCGGGTGGGCAGCCGATCCACAGACTGCCCATCCCTGCAAACGGATGAGCTCAATTGTAGAGGACGGGGAAGGATGGGCCGGATCCGAATCCTATAATAAATTTTTTTCTGGGGTGGGACCAAAGATTTGAATTCGGATGATTCAGAGTGGATAGCGAAAGGGTTTCCACGCGGCTAATTCGGCCGACTAATACCGGCACTTTGAATAATACGCAAAATGAGATCCTGTTTAGATTCCACTGCATTCTCATACATTAGATTTTTCAGATAATCCCATAGGATGCAATTCAGACACTTCAGATCTAGTGATCTCGGTAGCCTGGCCATGTGTCTTCCTCTGACAATCCATCGATGACCGAATTGCATTGTTAGGAAATCCCGAAAGTCTTGATTGAAATGTGTTGCAGCCCCGTCTGGTTTGCAGAACGTTTCAGCCCCCACCGATAATGAAACTCCTCCAATAAATCTAGAAATACATGTTGAAGGAAAACATGGTAGATTTGAACATGGAAGACAATACATACAGGACCGATCAAAAAGTCGCCAAGAATGCCGGAACAGTAACACAGACCAGATGTTGAGAGCCACGAGGAAGTCATACTCGAGATTTTCCTCAGCCTACGGATGGCTATTGTGATTACTCAAGCATCTCTCTCGTATAAAACAAGCCTCGACTGTGAAACTGTTCTCGAAAAATCAGTTTTTCAGCAGGTTTTCAACGTAGCGGAGATGAACCAATTCACCAGATAAAGACTACTTTCAAGCCAAACTTCTAAGATGCACGGCTCAAAATCTATGCCCCAGAAAGAGTACAATGTACAGACAAACAGTATTGACTTGCCCCTTACTATCACCTTCTGAAGTTTCACCGAGGTGTTTTTGATCACGCTATATAATTAAGTAATATAAAATTTATTCCAATTAAAGTAATTTTCTTTACAAATAAAATTTCAACTATACATCAGTACTTACTTTCAGCTTTTGTTTCAACGACAGATTTGTTGCCGACAAAATTTCGATTTCGTTAAATTGTCCATACAGCTGTTGGAGATAAAATTCCGTTGAGAATCCTTTAAATAATTTCTATATTAATATTTATAATGAAGACTTACCTCACTCGTAAATCTCGACAATGAATGACAAATAGCAATAATTGCTTCAGCATAAAACAATGACAACAGGAAAAATATCACTTTAAATAAAATACTCATTCGTGCATATAACAGAACGCAGGCTAAGAAGCAATTCATATAGATTAAAAATCCATAAAACATGGGAAATGTGTATTGAAAGGCATCGTTTAGCTTTTCAATAAATAACATGATTTCAGTATGTTTGTCTATTATAGCATTCAATCGTTCTTTGATATTTCTAGAATCGTTTATAATATCAAACAATTCTTCCGATAGTTTCTGCAATCGCTTGAAAATTACCGAATATATAAAACTAATTTGTGACTTGACAATGGCCATTTCTGAGACTCCCACCACTCCAAAGAAGGTTATAAACACAGTCTGGAAAAATGCTATATAATTTGATCCAGTACATCGTTGTACAAGAGGAAATAATAGAATATCAGTTAATATATTGAAAATTAACAAACACAGAAAAGTGAATATTAAACTTATAGGATGTCTTAATATTGTTTTTTCAAGTTTTTCTTCTTCTCCGATATATGAACTTTTCTCTAACACGAAAGGTAATTTTATTCTGACCATAGTGCTATGTAACATAGCTAGGAACAAAACAAAGATAAAAGCGTTTATTTTGACGATGATGGCAGTTTTAGAACTGCATGTTTCATCGACAATATCGCAGAAATAACCATGATGAAAAAAGCTTAAGGTTATTAGGAAAACTGCTGACCACATACATATTTCGATAAAAATTAGATATAATTTGTAGAAAAAGTTCCATTCTTTTCTCCAAATAGTCTTAGAATAGTAGCAGTCGCAATCTTCCACAATATTTATACCAAATATCTTTGCTGAAGAAAGTAATGGCTGCATTATACATGTAGCACATGTCGCTTTAATTGTGCCAATCATTTTATTAATACAGTTGGAAAATTTGCCGTATTATAGATAAAGGTTTAATCAGAGTGTTTCAGTTCTAGTTTAGTATAGTTTTGCAATAATGTATGAATACTGAAATGAAATACGGATCTGAAAAAGAAAATTGAAATTTATTATAATGATATTAAATTATCTATAAATTGGAGACGATCATATAGTTATGATTTTTGTCAACAGATGACGCCAATTTCTATTTTAGAAGAATACTAACTGATAGAGCGAAACAAGCCCTTCACAGACTACCCCTCCCTGCAGGTGTGTGAGCGGTTTTGTGGAAGATGGGAATCGATGGGGCCAGGCCCAGATTCTATGATAAATGTTTTGAAGAAGTGGGACTCGAAATTCGAACCGGGCCAAATTGGAAAGTCGAAACGTTTCCACGTGGTCACTCCGGCCGACTGGAGTTATATTTATGTAAGTACGTTTTCAAGAAAAATTTTGCTGTTCAAGTTTTAATCAAGTACAAGAAGAGAAAAATTTTTAGTAAATATGAATATATGACCAGTGGGATTCTAAATAATGTGCAGCAACGTCTGATTGGACGCGGATATATGTTGTTTTTGCCTAGTATCTAAAGTAATGCTGTCATGTTTTTGATAGTCGACGGATAAGAATTTTTTTTGTCAACAGATGTCATCACTTTCCATTCTAGAAGAATACTAAATGATGGGGAGAAACAAGCCCTTCCACAAACTGCCTACTATTGAGGAGGGGTCATCCAGATTGTGGACAATGGGAATCGATGGGCCGAACTCTATGATAAACAGTTTAAAACGATATAGGATCCGTGAATCGAACCTAGGTCCTACAGATTGAAAAGCCGTGGCTTTTCCACGCGACTAATCCAGTCATGGAAGCAAAGTTC
>WUQG02438710.1:0-13763 GCA_011317285.2 Androctonus mauritanicus
GTAGGTCCGAAACTGTTTACGAATAAACAAAAAGTTTTATTCATCTTGCTTTAAGTGCAATTTTATGATAATATATTAGGAAGTATGTTTGAGAGAAAGGAGCACATTGACAGTTAGATTATGAGAAGGGCAAATACTAGATTAAAAGTTGTGGATGTGCTTGGAAAGTATGTGAAGAATGAAAATCTTTCCATGACAGGATGGCTGTATATTAGTGTGTGCTGGTTCTAACAATGGTGTATGGAAATGAGATCTGGGTATACAGTGAAAGGCATAGAAAGTATTTGAGTGCAGTGGAAATGAGATTCTTGAAAAGTGTAGCTGGAGTGATGAGGTATGAATTTGTCTCAAATTATAAGAAAGCAATGTGGAGTGAAAAAGAATGTAATAGATGCAGTAAGTCAACTTTGAGATGGTTCTTCATATACAGTTGAATGAATTGTGGTGATCCTGAGACTGATGGCGGATCAAACAGGCTTATGGCCTTGTCGTGGTAGCATGGCACATCATGGGTAAGGATGGGTAGTGAAGCCGGACTCTGAGACAGAGATTATAGGTTGTTAAACCAACAACTTCCTTTTATTACCAGAATCAGAGAGAGTTCTTTACATACGAATTAGAAATCTACAATATAACTCCTGACAATTATTTTTCATACCTTAACATTAAGTAGTGTTCCAAAAGTGGAAGTTCTGGTACATTGATGATTGTAAAACTATAAAGTTTGTTGGGAAACAAGATGGTCTTTATCTTGTCTTCTAAGGGAGGATGATCCAGGAGACTCTCAAGGAGGAAAGTTCAAATATGGAGACAGATCGTAAGTCTACACAGACGATGTGTTACAACCACAAATTGATGGTTTCTGACGGTATGACAGAAACAGAAGCAGCGAAGGACAAAATGATGGTAAAGATCTTCAGGAAACTTTTCTGTGTTCGTCTTCTCTTGTGTCCTGGCCTTAATCTGAGACCCCCCCATAAGATACTTCCCGAGAGTTTTTATAATGGGTCCAATAACGTGATCATTCACCTCAGCTGCTGAAGAGGAGAACAGTGTTTAGGACATTTGTCCCAACTTGACACCTGTGTTTATCATTATCGTTTTATTTAATTGTGGTGGGGACAAGAGTCCCCAGTTGGTTTACATGCTTTATTACTGTGTGTCACCTGGATGACACACGATAATAAATTGTGGGTGTCTCTGACGTGGGTCTCTCTCCAAATTCCTTTCTCCGGTTTCCCCTTTTACAACAAAAAAAAAAAAATATATATATATATATATATTTTTTTTTGTTGTAAAAGGGGGAAACCCCCCTTTACAACAGATTCTATACAGATTCTATATCCAGATTCTAACCCTCCAGATTCTATATATATATATAATCTGGAGATGAGGAGAGAGACACTCCATCCAACTGTGTTCCTGTCCCCCACAAATTAATGTAGAACAATTAACAAAACAAGTATATGTTGGATGTGTGGAGGATAAATGTGGGAGAGAAAGACCAAGGAAAAAATGGAGAGAATAAGTGGATGAGTATCTGAGGAAATATGGATTTTAGAATGTTTATGAGGGCAGTCATTGTTTTTTTGTACAAAAAAACAATGACTGTCTCTCATAAACATTCTAAAATCCATATTTCCTCAGATACTCATCCACTTATTCTCTCTATTTTTTCCTTGTAGAAGTTGGTAGAGAATATAAAGATAGGAATGTATGGTGGCATTTGAATTTTTTCTCCCCCTTATTTTATTTTTCTTCCTTGAATCCTGTTCACCCTATTAAAAAGATATTGGTGTGATGATGATGTTGTATCTGTTGGGAGAAATGATGAGATTCAACATGATTGCAGTTTGCTCCTATTTTACATTCTCTTCACCGTGTATTTTGTAGTAGTAGATTTGACTTTTGTGTTTTGGTATTCATACTTATTTTGACAGTGAATTGGACTTTGAAAATTTTTAAGATTATAAAAAATTATTTAATTCAATAATTATACTTCTGTTGTAATTCTCTAAATTTGAAAAATTTTCACCATTTTTTATGTGATAAACCATAGTATAAGTTGATAAAAAATTGCTAGCTGAACTATCAAGAAAATTAGTTACATATGTTAGTTCAACATATTAAATAATTTAGCATCACTTAAATTCCAATTATGCCAGATTGTAGAAATTTTGATTATTTTGTAATTATGTTAGTTCCTTTTAATTTAAAATAAGTATTTTATGCACTTACTAATTTTGATGTGATCTTTGTATGCAATTGAATATCACAGAATCACCATACATTTTAGGATACTGTAAAAAATTAATTTTAATATACTGTATATTAACATGTATTTTATTTTATATACTATTTTAATGCTTTATAAGTTTTATTTATTTTTACTTTGCTTTTATGTTAAAGAAGATTACTTAGTGCATTCTAGTTTTATATTACATAAATAAAAATTTTATTCTATTCTATCTCAGA
Source organism: Androctonus mauritanicus (assembly GCA_011317285.2). NCBI lineage: Eukaryota > Metazoa > Arthropoda > Arachnida > Scorpiones > Buthidae > Androctonus > Androctonus mauritanicus. Next base: position 2,476 of record WUQG02438710.1, read on the forward strand.
TATAATATTTATAATTCACTTACAAAAACTCCATATTTTTTGCGAGCTTTACCAACTCTAAATGATAACCACATATTAACAATATAAGAAAATACTACTACAAGAATAATGTAGCCATATTGTTTGGACACTTCTATTTTCACCATTTTAAAATACTTTTGTAGCTGAAAAAAAAAATTTGTTAAAATTTGCATTCTAGTTTTTAATTTTTATGCTAAAACTATTTTATATTTAAATTAAAATCAAAACTATTTATTTAAAATTTCTCAAAATTCAGAACTACAACATAGATTTTTATGTATTATAAAAATATATAAAAATTTTAATATATTTTACAATATAAAATATAGAAATATCTAATATTTATTGATTGCATCACTACCATCATTATCGTATCATGTAATTATGAGCCACATACCCTGGAAGCAGGTTTTATATCAGCAAAATGATCCATTAATAGAATTTGATCTGTATCAAAAAGATACAAAAATCCAACAAATTCTAGCTTTTAGTGACCCATTTCAGTCAATAACTGTTTGTTTTGTATATTTGAAAAATTCCTTTTAAAATATAGTTTGATATGAAGAATATCATCTATTCAAATCAAAATGCAATTGGTAAATCTAAATCTATAATCACTAATCTTATAGAATTTACAACAATAATTTATAGTAATTTTGATAAGCAGCTTGATTCACATATTTTGTTTAGATTTGATTGCAGCTTTTGACAGGTTTAATATTTTTATATTACATGAAAAATTATAGAACAACTAATATTCATTATATTTTTATTTTTTGAATAATATCATTTTTAAAAAATAGAAGATATTATAGGGAAATGTATAGGGCTTAGCACTTAGTACTTTTGTTGTTTATTTTTTATATTAATTCAACATTTTCTTTAAAGATACAATCACAGATTATTGGTTTGCTAATGATTTTAAGTTAATAAATATTCAGAGCATGAGTCTCATTAACAATCTATTATTCACTCTTCCATGGTTTGAGAATAACAATATGACAGTAAATATGGCAGTGGAATAAAATAAAAAAATTCATTTATCAGGTATTCATGAATAGTATAGTATTATGTACAATTTTTGTTAAATTATTTTTTAATTTAAAAAAATCTTTACTAATTATTTGGCTGTTTTAATGCAATATTCTTTCATTTAACTAAAATTTGTTAGTAGAATTATTCTTTTTTGCATTGCAAGCTAACGTATGTACATATTCGAATATATGTTCCACTGCATTTAAACTTTTGCATTCTGAAAATTGAAAACTGACGATGATCTCTTTGGAAGATCAAAAATGTCTTAACCGTAGAACTGCCTGCGCAGAACGGCTACTGTGCAGTAATTAACGTTAATTATTAATGAGTTTATAAATTATTAATCCGTCGCGACAGAAATCGATTGACATAAGTATTATATATCATTAGAATCCTAACATTATGTAGTTTCATAATATATTGATCAAATCTGTCAGATTTTAATCTATAAAATGCAAAAAAATCGTAAATCAATCAATATTAATTAATTAATTTAATTAATTAAACTGCGCAGGCGGCGAGCCGATTAGATCGGCAGCTGGCAGTTCTACGATTAAATAAATATTTATCCTTATTTTTTGGATTTAGCTACAATTAATTTGTTTTTTTAAGTGTTTAATTTGTGTGTATTTCTAAATTCTGACAAACTTAGAGTGATGCAATAAATTTTCTACTATTATATTTTATAACACAAGAAAATATACAGATAATCTTTTGCTTTACCACTATTCATAGTTAGATGGTGATGTCATCAATAAATTCCATAACTGGTCAATGCAATTGACATGAGTTTGAATCCCTGACCAAGTCTGATACATGGAAAACATTCTTTTTATGTCTGGTTCTTATATTTTTGTATTTATTAAGTTTATTACAATAAAATGGAATGTACACTAATAATAAATATTGTTAGTGGGCAATACATAAGTTTTGGATTTTTCTAATCTGACTTACAACAGCTCACAGAAGTTGAGGACTATCTGTAATGTGTTATTATTATTCTGTATTTTATTATTTTTAATGAATTTTATGTTATTTGATATTTTCTTTTCAAAGTTATGTAAATAAAGTATTATATTTCAGATAGTCATAAATCTTTTCCCAAAGTCAAAACAAATGTGTTTCTTGTTTTATTTGTAAACAGAAAGTTAATTTTGTTATCTAGGGTAGTCTAAAGCCATTTGAAAGAAAGCATGAACATGTAAGTGTGATATATAAAACATGCCACACCTACATGACTCAATAAAACATGACTCTGAGAAATGTGAAATATAATTAAACTTTTTCTAACTTGCATATTATATAAAATTTTACTTCATATTCTAATTTTGTTACATTCTTTGATATACTTTGTTTTTATTGACACTTCTTGGATTAATACTTTTAATCCAAGAAAAGATTTTTATTTTTTACAAATTTTTTTAAATCAGATATACATATAATATGCAAATCATGGTGTTGTATCTAGTGTTGCCAAAATTAAAATGATATATAATAATTCAGCATTGATATGTTTCAGCTTGTTTTAAATTTGATCCATTATTTCACATAGACATTAATAATAGTTGAATGGATTTTAAAAATTTAACTATTGGCAACAATCAAATAAAATTGTCAATTTTAAAAATCGTAAGGTATGGCTAGTGTTTCAATCATCCCAATCAGATTTAAATTATGTTTTAACAAAATTTATAAGAGATTTTCTCGAAAGTTAGAATAAAAAAACTAATGATGATATGGAAATTGTAATTTAAATAACAACTATTGAATGACCCAGTTGCCCCATATGATGACTAGTACATAAAATTTGAAAATTCTTAAATCAAAAGTTTACTTTATTTGGAAATTGGTTCAATTAAATGGAATTTCATGTGAGCAGAGATTGATTAATCAAAACTATTGTTCTATTACTACAAATATGCATAATTTATTTTATCATAAATATAAGATAATTAAATTATTTTTGAACATTATTTACTCAATGGTGACAAAAAAATATTCCAGTCTAGCAAAAGATATTATTTTATATTACTGTTTTTATCATTACTATTAATTAATGAATAAAAATATATTACAATTTGTAAGACCAAACCTGGTACTTACAAATTGCATTTAGCACAGCCCTAGAATACTCTTATCAAATGATACAAAAAGATTTTATGTGAATGCTACCACTCATTCCATTACATTTGTGTTATTGTGTACAGCTTTTACTGATTTTGTTAAGTAATTGAAATGGTTGAAATGGTCATGTTCTTGTGACATTTGCAAGAACATGACCATTTCAACCTATCAAAGCATTGGCATTCAAGATGAATCTGACCTTAATTTTATGCACCAACAAATAGCAGAATTTAAAAATCTTCACAATAATGCTACTACTATGGTGTTTTAATTTGTATCTCTGGAGGGATTTCACCATACCATGGTTCAAACTGACGGTACAAAGAAAGTTATATAAGAAAAAAATAATTTAAAAAAAATAACATAGTGTGCCTAACTGGTCAGGTAGGCAACAAATCACTAATATAGAAAAATTTTTGGTGTAAAAAAATATAATTTTAAAGCCATACTTTATATTTTAATTATTAAAGGGTAACTAATAATTCCATTTTTATATTCTAGATTAATTAAGGGGCGTGTACAGTATGTAGGGGCTCAGTCCCTCTAGCGTCCCTGTCGCTCCACCATTACTAATGCCTTATTGTGATAATTAGATAAGACTTTTTATTAAAACTTTTTAAACAACCGAAACAGCATTTTATATTTAAATGCGTCTTATATCAACTTGAATTTTCTGGTCTTTTTTTAACAATTTATAAAACTTTAATATTTTTTAGGATAAATCTTTAATGAAACAGAATAGCCGATTTCCACTTTTTAACAAGTGGCAGCCAGTCGTATATGAGGCCACAGTTGATTGGGTCTCACTAACAAAATGAAATTATATAGCCAGCGCACGAGTTGGAATGGTATATCAAATCTAAAAAAAAAAAAAAAATTGGTAGTTTACTCCTCGAAACATCGATTTCTTCCCGTCAATTGTAAATTTGTATTTTAAAAAGAAAAACTAAAAATGCATATAAAATAAGATGATACTGCATAATAAAATTCATTTAAAAATGCGCTTAACTTGATTAGAAACCTACCCGAAAATCAATAATCTCGATTCTTGGTCAGCCAGCCAAAATACAATATCTGGCACAATCACGCGCTCATAGAAAGATGCCAATTCCGGACGGCGGCAGCATTGAACTTATTTTGGTATTTATTACTCGGAGACGAATCATTTTTGATGTATAAAATATGGATTAATTTTATTTTGCCTAATTATTAAACAGTTTAATAATAAAAAGTTTTATGCACCATCGATAGACATTTCATCAAAAATATAATATAGATTTTAGTTAGAATTTAATTCTTTGTTATTAATAAACTTAGATTTCTATCTCGATATATCACGGCGGAAAAACATCTAATAGTTGTAGACAAAGATGACCTGGCACAATTTAATAATATATTGTATTTAGACTCACTCCATAACGTTATTTTCAATACCGCATACATTATAATAGTCAGTAGAGAGAAATTATAAGAAATTTAGTGTTTTGTAAATAATTTATATCTGACTATTTTTTGAATCCAAAAATTTGGTTTTCCATCCGCAGAATAATAAATTTTCAGTCGGCAATTCACCTTTACCAATATAAACTTTTACGCTGCATTTATTCGTTTTATTTCTTGGCTATTTTGAACAAATAAACATTTCTGATTATTTTTAAAATTGAAGTCAATTTTCGTACTTTTGGAACGGAATAAAAAAAGCGCTTAGATAATATACGAATTGGGCCGTACATCTATCTCAATACTCTATCTCCTATAAATATCCCATTTCACCTAAGTTACAACATCGTTCGGTACTTTTTTTCTACCACCGGTACAATTTGTTACAATCATCACATCTATCTGAGTTTCATCGAATAATTAAATTTATTAAATTCGTAACTTTAAATTAAAGATAAAATGTTAAAAAGATCTTATTTTTAATGAAAGTCGGCCATACAATGTACGCATAGGGACTTATTAAACTATACACAAACAGAGAGTACCGTGAAATATATAGGCGTACGTATATCGCAGTCCCACACAACTCCGCATATTTTATTCTGACTCTCTGGTACGTGTATAATTCTTCCATGTATGTAGAGGTACATGTACAGGTAGCGTTTCGGTAGTTCTTTTTTTAGCGCTACACCACTGCCCCAAAAAGTCCTCGAACTTGGATGAGAAAAAATCAACTCATTATTTTCACTAACCACTAATCAAATATAGCATTTCCTTCTCTTATAAAATGTATGCAATAAATTATAATAGTATTAGTTGTATCTGGCTTCGTATTGACATATCTTTAATAAATAAAATATGACTCCAAGTTTCTTATACATTAAATATATTTTATTATTATTATTCAATGCGCTAAGAAAGAAGAACATATTACTGTATTTTGATATAATTGGTTTCCTTTGTAATTTTATTTTGTGGATTTAAAAATATTTTATACCGAGAAGGGGTCGGCGACCTTGCTAGCAGGCAAAGTGATCCATGGTACAATAAAGATTAAGAATCCCCGCTTTAAGTTATATTTAGATTTTCCCTGTACGGTTTTACGCCGCTTTCTATCGGTGAGTACTAAGTATTAATGTTAGTTTGGTTATATCCTAGTGAAATATGTTTTATCTGACGGCGGTCACTTTTAAAAACCCCTACAGGCTGCCTGAAGGTTAAAAGATGGGCTTCAACCACCGAGTTCAAATCCGGCCACACCTCCTGAAAAACTGGAGGTATGGAACTCGGATTCGAATTCAACTCCAAGATGGTAAGCGAACGCTTTACTACGTGGCCATGTGAGTGCTAAGCGGCCAGGCATTTTCATACACAACACGGGTGGACCACATCCCTGGTGAGTCAACGTCAGATGGATGAGGTGAGGGGCTTGGGAATTCAACCAAAATCCTCCAGGGTGGAAATTTTTATCGCGACTGACTCTACAATTTAGTTTAGGTGTTTTGGTAACAGATATCGCCACTTTCCATTCGGGTAAAGTAATAAAAAACCGAGCGAAACAAACTCTTCCACAGGCTGTCTACCACTCAGTGCAATGGACAGCCTATAGAAGAGATTGTTTCGTCTGTGTGACATTCTCCACCATCCAGCGTGGGATCGGCCGAACGGTGGAGGACGGGACTGGATAGGTCGGATCCAGACCTCGTGAATAAATTCTCCAATGGGATTGGAGAATGGAATCAGGGTCTTCCAAGATAGAAAACCGAAACGTTTCCATTGCGGCCAATCCTGCCTAATTGGTATATGTATTTAAGGAGAATGAATCCACTATATCTGGCTTAATGGTCGGCCGGATTGGCCGCGTGGAAACGCTGGGGCTTTCCAATCTGGAGGAGCCGTGTTTGATTCTGGTGTTCCACTCCTCGAAAATATTTATCACGGAATCCAGGCTTCTTTTATCGATTCAATTTGAAGTTTCAGATTTGGCATTCTATCGTTCTTTCGCATAGTTTTCGCCAATTAATAACATTTAACCTACGGGGAATCGAATTTAGGCCGGAATGATAAGAGATGGCCAATAATCATTGTATTATCTTTGATTTAGAATCACTATCACTCTTCATTGATGAAAAAAAGAATAGTTTACTGCAATTCTAAATATAATACCGTAAACTGGTAAAATTATTCCATTTTATTTGATGAGACTTTCTGGTCTTATAATTTCGAATGTTTCCATTTTTTGTAAGGGAAAAAAGATTTTGAATTTCTTCCAAATCTCAATTTTATTTAAAAACTTATAGTCATATTTAATGCCAAAACGAACTGAAGAACTAATTGTATAGAAGGCAAAATCGCTTCTAGTCATATAATTGGTGCTAAACATTTAAAATTCCTAAAAAATAAATCTTTATAAATAAATTTCCTGTTGTTTATAATTTTGCTTAACCAACTTGGAATTGAGTCAAAATCTGCCTAGTAGTTCTCCACATAGGAAGGATTAGGTCAAGAGATTGCGAGGTCTGGAAGACCCACCGACTATATAAAGTAATCGATTGTCGATGTTTGTTAGTCTTTTGTAACTGTTCGAGATACGAACAAGCTATTTTATTTTTAAATTCATTTCAAAAAATTTTATAATTAATTACAGCCACACTTGGCAATAAGTGTAAAAGGGATATAGAGTGGTTAGAACTTCAATAAAACGGAAAAAGTCCGCGGATGAGGAATTTCTTTTCTGTCCTGTTCCTCATCTCCTATGATTCACATCCATCCATGTGATTCGCTATTATTCATCGGAGAGGGAATATAAATTTCTTCGGTTCCTGGTAAGGTCGTTCCCGTCCAAACACGCGCCGCTGATGGTCAGCCCGCCGGGTTCCCGTCCGTCCGAGAGAGTCGACCTCGACTTATATGAAAATATGATATAACTATTAAATGTTATAACTGAAGAGGAAAGAAGTAATATGGATTAACTGGTGGTAGGTAATCGAATGAGGTGGTCGGCCGGATTGGCCGCCTGGAAACGCTTCGGCTTTCCACTCTGGAGGACCCGGGTTCGAGTTTCGGGTCCCACCAAAGCCTATACAAGTTATATGCTTTTGGTCCCACCTCTCGAAAATATTTATCATGGGGTCCATCCCCGTCCCCACCATCCGGCTGACTCCTCCGCCGGGGTGGCTAGCTTGTGGAAGGGCTTGTTTCGCCCCGCCACTTACAAGTTAGTACTCCTACTGAGTGGAAAGTGGCGTCATCTGTTGACCAAAAAAATACAAAAAATCGTATAAGGTGTAACCGGAGCAATTAGTCAACGAACGCCGGGTGGAATCAGAAAGGAAGGAACTTCTATCCGAAATACCGGAGAACAAAAACGTGCCTACAAGTCTAATAGTTCTCTGAAGTTTCTGCCTTCTAAAGTTCTACCATACGAAGGACTGGTAGCTCATATATTCATTTTGAGAAGAAAACTGATTCCTTCACCGAACCCACCATTCTATTCCCAGCCTTACTGTCGACCGGTGACCGACTAGTTGATCATTCCTTGTTCTCTCTGTGGTTTCTCATTAACCTTTTTTAAATCCATTTATTAGTTAGTTTATTGGATTTTAACAATTTGTAAAACTAATTATTGCTAAATAATTATGACTTCTCGCTTATAAATAAATTGTTGTTTTGTAATAAGTTTCCGAGTCAATCTTTCACACCCGGATCTCCGTGCCATTGACTCACGCCATCTTTATTCTAAATTAAACTCGGTCTAATTCGTAATACTCGGCCTTTCCCGTTGCGCGGACCTTACAAGATTATAGGCTATAATTGCCAACAGTGTGGCAGCCCGCCTGGCCTTACGAAATAAAACTATTGCAGAATACAGAGGTAAGCGAAATTTATTCGGGAATCCCGAAAAACAAAAACAGAAGGCAAAAATTTTCGCCACCACTGTATTCGCGTTTCCAAACGAATGATCCGCCAACTGGTGTCTCTCTGCGAAACTACTGAAAGTAGTATAGTAGAATGGTTACTATCGTTATGTGTATGTTATAAGTGAGTGTGACTATGGATTTTGGGAGAACGAGGAATAATAAATAATGGTTATCAGTGGCGTCTTAAGCGGGGGTGCAAGGGGTGCACGGCACTCGGGCGGCAGCTAAGGCTTTGTAACATAGCTAATTTTTTCAAATTCGAAATTTAGAATTCCTCTCTAACGCTAACGATTATAAAAAAATCTGTTACATTGTTTTTCTGGCCCAAATGGTTGGTGAAAAAAGAGGTGGATGGCAGTTATTGAAAGAATTATATACGTCATTCAGTTTTTAGCCAGACAAAATTTAGCTTTTAGAGGGCATACGGAAAAGTTGTTTCAAAAAGATAACGGAAATTTTTTAAAACTGATAGAAAGTATTTCAAAATTCGATGATGTTTTAGCGGAACACATTAATGGCATCGAAAAACCCCAACACCGCCATACGCCTCATTATCTCGGTCATAATATTCGAAATGAACCGATGGCTGCCATAGGCGAAAAAATAAAATAAACCATAGTTAATACTCTAAAATATTCTAAATATTATTCTACTATTTTAGACTGTACACTAGATATCAATCACGAGGAACAAATTACAGTAATTTTTAGCTTTGTTTATTGGAACCCCTCAACGAAAAATGTTGAGATAAGGGAGCATTTTATTGGATTTTGTTCTATCACCGACAACCAGACAAGGATTAACAACATTTTTATCAAACTTGTTAAAAGATTTAAATATTGATATTAATGATAGGCGTGATCGAGGCTACGACAATGGTGCTAATACGAAAGGAAAAAGGATTAGCTTATAAAAGAAAATTTTAGATATAAATCTAGAGCATTTTATATATCACACGGGCGCTTAGTCTTAATTTAGTTATAAATGATGCCGCGAAAAGTTGGCTGGAAGTGACTAATCTTTTAATCCATTGTCCAAGAAATATATGTCTTTTTTTCGGCGTCGACAAATCTTAAAGAAAAACTTCCCACTTTCCGATAGACCACGGGAAAGCAGAATTGAGACTGTGAAAACTCTTCGTTTTAATTTGGAAAAATATTTATGACGCTTTGTTTTTTATTTTTAGGCCTATCGATTCGAAGAGGGACAACGACGCAAAAAACTTGGCAAATTCTTTAATTTCGAGAATAAAGTCGTACAAATTTGTTTGTTCATTAGTCAGTCGGTATAATATTTTATTAAAAATTATATATTGTAAGTAAAACTACGCAGTCATCAATTTACCGCCATACTTCCAGAGGATTTTAAAATGCTAGAGGAAATAAAAAATTACTTAACCGAACCTCGGACAGACTGGGCTTATACAGAAATGCTTAATGAATCAAAAGTTATGGCTGAAGAATTAGATGGCGAAATTAGTTTCCCAGCAACCGATACTGCGCGACCCAGGAAAAGGAGGCCTATGTTTGATTACGAAGGTAGAGATAATGTTATACAAACTCCAGAATTGCACTTTAAAGTTAATTTCTACATTTTCTTATTAGACACAGCCGTAACTAAATTCGATGAAAGGTTCGAATTGTTAAGTGATCGGAACAACTGTTTTTTTTTTTTTTTTTTTTTTTTTTACACAGCTTCGACACTTTAATCCACTTAGATTTGGATAATAAACGGAAATACTTCGCGATTTGCAAAATAAATTAACAGATTTTTGAACTCGTCGTTCGGATATGATTTACTGAATGAAATAGAGATTTTACCAACCTATCTAAAATCTATCACATCTTCAATCGACATTTTGAAATACCTGCTTAAAAATAACTTAATCAGCGCATTCCCAAATTTATCGATGGCTTTACGCATTTACTTAACTTTATCCGTCACTGTTGCTGAAGGTGAAAGATGATTTTCTAAATTAAAAATTATAAAAAAATTAAGATCAAATATGACTCGAGAAAGGCTATCAAATCTAGCTATAATAAGTATTGAAAACGACGACATTTACATAGATATAGATGACATTGTAAAAGAATTTGCCATAAGAAAATCAAGAAAAGTTGATTTCGGTTGTTGAAAAATAACAAATATTACTTTTAATATTGTAATTGTATTGTGAGATTAATAATAAATAAAAATATTTGGTTTATATTAAGAATAATTTTCTATTTAGTCTATTTAACTTAACTCACTTAAAATCACTCACTTCCCAACCACCAAAGTGACTTAATTCAAAATGAGAGAGGGTGGAAAATGAGAGTTCGCACCCGGGCAACAAGTAAGCTAGAGACGCCACTGCCCACAATGAATGATTTTTATAAGCGACCATGCTGATTTTATTATCCGGCGATTTTTCAATTGTATCGCATCGATTTGAATCCGTTCCTAAGGATTTGATTGCATAAAGCGGCAGATTTTATTAATATAAAAATTTTAAACTATGAGGAGCGCTTCGCTCGAGTTGTAATAGTCTTTGACCATAGTTATTGAGGAATGAATAAAATAATCGCAGTCATATGTTTCTAACACATCTTTAGTCTGGACGCATGTTTATGCTGTTATTCGGAAATTGTCTCTTACTAAAGTAATATGAAAATTTTCCATAAATTAGAACTGAAACATTGTCAATTGAAAAATATTTGTAATTTAAGCCATTTCCAGAAACGATAAAAAGCTTCATTCGTTCTAATC